>JAPYZE010005246.1:0-13779 GCA_030522805.1 Leptomastidea abnormis | reverse complement strand
CCCCCCCCCTTATTTCCCGATAATCATCGAAATCGATCGCACAAACTCATCCAAGCATATCTCGCTGCTTCTGATGGCTGCTCTTGCTTTAGAGAGAGGGAGAGAGAAAGAGAGAGAGAGAGAGAGAGAGAGAGAGTTATTTCAAGCTGTGTATCTTTCGAAAATCGATATTTGAATAAAAGCGTCGAAGGTAAAGGATGTACCATAAAGAGAGAAAGATATAGCATACATATATATATCAGTATGTGAGAAGGAGGAGTATACGGTGGTACATAATGCAAGAAGGAAGAGAAGCGAAGGAGGGAAGGGTACGCATATGTGTGTATGCGTGCGAACGCGAGGGCATCCGCGCGCATGCAGGAACTCCGCGAGAGCGCCAAGGCTATCGGGATGCATTCCGCGGCGCAGTCGCTCGACTAAGACCTGCTGCTCCGTTGCTGCTCCGTTGCTGCTGCCGTCACGACATGCCAATTGCCAACAGCCTCCAGCACATATGTGTATGTGTGTGTGTGCTTTTATATATAAATATATAAGCATACACAGAGGCAGGCTTCTTCTCGCGTACACCGGGCGTGTAGGATCTCTCCCTGATGCAGAGCCGTGTTTATGTTTCTCACGAGCCTCTATTCGCTCTCCATATTTCTCTCTTACTCGCGATTTGAACTGCAAAGTAGTTGCATTTTTTTCCTCAGAGGCTTTTGAACTTTCAGTTGTGATTATTAGATGTATGTATTATCAAATGGATAAGTTTTAAATAGAGAGTCGTCGTGCTACATTTTTTGTTTATTCTTATGTCGATCTTGGCAGACGCGACCACATTTAAATTCATATCGTTTCGCGAATTTTTTCGACACAACTCTTTTCTATTCTTCTGCATGGAAGAAAAAAGAATTTTTAAATTCACACAGACGCCTTTTTTAAAGTACTAAAGCAGAGACAGGTCGTACGGAAAAATTGCCAGTGTTAACGTCGCGAGAGAAAAAGAAAAGAAAAAATAAAGAGACAAGAGCTAAGCAGTCCGTTTGGTATAAAATACGTGTGACGCGCGTGTGCGGCTTACAGATGTTGGCATGAAAAAAACCACCCGTGCAGCGGTACACCACCTATATATATATATATGTATGTATGTATGTATGTATGTGTAGCAGAGACACCGTTGCAGCAGGCCTATAGCGCATCTCTCGCGCGTATATATAAGGCCTTTTTCACTCCGCTTCAGCTGTGTATGTCTTATATCCCTTCCTTCTTCTTTTTTTTTTTTTTTTTCATCGAGCACTCTCCTCTTCCACCTCACCTTCGTTTTTCCTCGACGGTTCTCGCCTCTCTCGAGCGCACGTCTTTCTCGCTTCTCTTTTAAGCGACAAGATAGACCCAGACAAGGGTAGAGGTGCGACGACGACGACACCAGGCCTTCTCCATTCCCCCTCGTCCAAAAGATTCACTGACGCCAAACTGGCGCTGCATAATTTTGCGCCGGGTCACCAGCAAAGTACTTTTGACAAATGAGATATTCTTTTGTTTTTTCTTTTTCTTTTTTAATGTACGAATATAGCTTTTCAAATATTTTTAAAGAGCTTTTTAATATTAAACTCGCAGATTTTTTTTTTTTTTTGTGAAATATGCAGTAGCTTTTGTGAAAATTAAAATTCTTTAACTTTTATTCTTTTACGCTATTAAGCTTATGAAATTATAAAATTCTCATGTAAATTTAATTTCATGTATTTTAATACTTTTCAACTTGCATCTAATTATAATTTTTTTCTCTCTGTCTCTTTTTCAGGTGAGTAATCAATACTATCTATTTTTGGATTAGCCCATGTATACAAGCGTAAGTTATAATTAAACACATATATAATACTTATAATTAATTGGAAATAACAAATTTTCTGCAAATTTTCTCATATAACTACTACGTACATATATATATATATATATTTATTCCGTGATATGTAAAGTATATACGTACGAGATAAGCTTTTTTTATTTCACGTATATATATCCGTATCATTTTCAACGATCAACGATCTACGAATGTAGACCACCGGCAGCGGTAGCAGCAGCAACTCCCAGAGGAAATATTAGCCTCGTAAATAATGCTGTGACGAGTTCAAAGAGAAAGAGAGAGAGAGAGAGAGAGAGAGAGAGAGAGAGAGAGAAAGAGAGTTGCTTTGCTGACTGGACTTTGGCAAACAGGTTCTCTCTCTCTCTCTCTCTCTGGAAAAACGTGCTTTCGCATGGGACTTTGCAAGCACGATAAAAAAAAGAAGGTAATAGATCTTCTTTTTAGTGCGATAGAGACAATTTCCATCGCTTTTTATTGGCAATTTTATTTCTCTAACAGTTGGCCCTTCTTCTTCTACTTTATCTCTATAAAATTCTAACATTGCGTTGAAACAATCCATCATCGTTTACTATGCAATCATCCTTATATACATAACAAGACGTAACATAATTAAATTTTGGTTGAAAAGCATTAAAATTCTAAACTTGTATTAACAATCATTCATCATAATCATCATCAGAATTTAAAATCAAACAACCAAAAACCATCTGTCTTTTCCGGAAATCTGTTAGCTTACCACCAAGCTCACGTCAAAACTCGCAAATGTACAAAAAATGAAAGTATAACTAAAACTTTGCATACTATACATCCTCCCACGCATAAAGCTTTAGCCTCGGGGGTACGGCTGCCGCAACTTCCTGAGTAACTCGATAAATCGCCTCCGCAGCTCTTCAAACTCGAAAGCTCTTCCTCCCTCCCTCTCTCTCTCTCTCTCTCTCTCCCCCCCCCCCCCCCTCTTTGACCATCGTGTGTGCAAGCGGACAGATCATAGGGTATGGATGCGCATAGAGAATCAGGCTTCACTGGTGCTATTTTCTCGAGCTTGCTAAGACGCGATAGAGAGCTTGAAAGGGGAAGCCCCCGGTATTGTGTGTTAGTGCTATGGAACAAAAGGCACTAATAGCTGGAGCTCGAGTGGAAGAGAGAAGCTTGCGATGAGCTTTCGAGTACTTGTCTCGCCCCTTTTCTCATTCTCCTCCCCTTACTTTAAAGCTGAAGAAAAGCCGTTGAGAGTGCGTGGGTGAGAACTGTTGGGAACGCATTTTGCAAGTCGAGCAAGTTTTGCGATTTTCACAAACTACTTTGCTCTTTTCTGCGTCTTGACTAGCGCAGTATTTGCGAATTGTCCATTTTTTTTTCTTTTTTTTACAAAGTTGGCACGTCAATAAAATTTTGAAAGAACATGATTGCTCATTTTAAAAGACGTTATTGAAGTAGATAAGAAGACTAACAAGAAGAAAAAATACTCGTGGCAAAATTACATAAATTTGTTCACCTTCAATATTACAAATTTCAAGGAGAGGTGAAAATTTGTCCAATCCAACTACAAAAAAAAAGAATAATAACATAAGCATTTCAATTAGTAAATTGATTAATTACAAAATTAAACATGATGTTACGTCTGTTATATACCAGAAAAAGTATAAGCCTTCTCTACAAAGGAAGTACACAAAACAAAGTCATTTGAATGACTTAATTTAGTTTGCTGACAAACTCAAAAGTTGCGCTTACTCGTGCTGCGCGTGTGTTTCTCTTTTACGCACACACAGAGACTGACTATCAAATAATTGAATAATGAATAAATTGCGAGTTTCTGTTCTGAAAAGCTCGTGTACGCGCGCAACGACAGTGGGATACAGCTCATATAATACGTTGCTCACGCCTGCTAGGCGAACTCATAGCACTGCCCTTATGAAAGCTAAGAAAACCAATTACGAACAACGGTAAAACTATAATAATTACACGTGTAGTGCCACATTGAGTTGTGTGTGTGTGTGTGTGTGTGTGTGTGTGTGTGTGTGTGTGTAGTACGTCTATTTTATACGCACATCACAGACTTTAACTCTGGTTTTCCCAAGCTTTGCTATATGCCTATACACTATAGACAAACTTTCGCGAAAGCAGTACCCAGCGAATTAGCATCGACCAAGCAAAACTCAATTAACAAAAAAAGAAAAAATAAATAAATATAAAATAAAAAGAAAATTAACGCTTTTGTATCGCAAGCTCATTGCAAGCTCCTGGTCTAGCTATATCACACGTCCATTCGTCTCCACGATTATCTCCTTTTGGCATCTCTGCTCATCAAGCCTCTTATAACTCGGTTTGCAGAATCAGCGAAATCGTCGTCTACTGGTCCCCGCATCTCTTCCCATCTTCTCGCAAACATCAAAGCTCAAGCGTGAAGCTAATGTACTTGGCAACCACACACACTTGCACATATATTCGAGAGACAGAGAGAGAGAGAGAGAGAGAGAGAGAGAGAGAGAACTTCAAGTTCGCTTTCCTCTTTGATTCGGCACGACGACGGCGACGATGATGACGAGAGTCACGCGCCGTCTCCACGCCCTTTTACCAACCTCTTGGTATATTTCCTCTAGAATTACGTACCAACATACATAGTAGGTGGTCGGGCACATACATATATACCTATGTATAAGGCAGCATAGAAGCTACAGTGTATACTCTATGCTTCTCGACTTCCCAGAACTTCTCTCCGAACTTTGGCGAAACTCCTCTCTTAAGTTCATGTAAAATTCATTGCTTTATAAATAAAATGTTGTGGCCAGAGTTGGTTGGAGAGAAAGGGGAGTGGGTACGTGAAGCTTACGCAATAACTCGGAACATAGTTACACAGTTATATATCGAAGTCAAAGTGTCTATAAAAACTCGAGTAGCAATTTTTTAAAGTTCTACTTTATTTGTATAGTCCTATATTGGCGTAACCCCAACAGCCAAATAATAAATATGGCAATAATATGGCTTCTTATATTACGTTCATCAACGTTGAATTACGCTAATTTTTTTCTAATATGCTTCATTGAAAAAAAAAAAAAAAATGATCCTTCAATCTTTCCCCCAGGATGAAAGTTGAAAAAAGATCTATCAATACACACACACACACACACACACACACACACACACACATGCATCTCTCGATACAAAGGGCTTGAGTTATATTCCCGAGCGTACTGGCTGCTGCAAACGACGGCTGAAGGGACGTAAGCTTGAACGCGAGAAGAAGGAGAATAAAATAAAAAATAAGAGCTTTGAAGGAAAGAAGGCGGTTCGAGAAGAGCGTCAAGGCTATTCGGGCACATTCCGCGGGGGCCTCGACTTGATGCACTTGCTGTGCTGCCTACTCCTTTATTGCTCTTCTCGCGCACGTGTGTACGTGTGTATACGTGCAAACAATCCATGCCAATACGCCTCCTTTTCCTCTCCTATCTTCATCGTATCGAGCTCTTCAATTATATTTTTCAGTTGATATCTTGTGGGTATAAACCACTGATTCGCTCTTTACTCTCTCTCTCTCTCTCTCTCTCTCGCTTGATTTTCTTCTTCTTTTTTTTTTCATCGCTTTTGTATGGATTACAGTTTGCGGTTTCGTGAAGCGATTGAGTTTTATATATCGTGATTTTGTATTTAAAGAAATTGACTCAATCGTAATATCGAAACGGTTTTCATTTCAATTTCATTAGATTGAATGATTTACGATGGATTCCTCGTAGGTCATATATATAAATTTTAATGTTATTATTTAACGATTGATTAATTTTATGTTTTTCAAGTAAATCGTATTTCCGTAATTATAAAGTCATTATTACTCAATCTTATATTTACTCCTAAGGCTTAACCACAAAAACACACTACTGCTTTTACCACAGAAAAAGAGCAGCTATCCAGCTCAGTCGCACTGTAAGACTCACTTAAAAAAAGAAATATCGGTCAAACTAACTGTATCACGGCTGATCGAGCAGCAGCAGCAGCAGCATTTTCGTTTATTCTTTATACATATACATATATAAAAGAAGTCTTGATCTTCCTCGGTGTATGTATCATTGTTTTGTTGCCTTCTCTCTGGCTTACATTTATCCTACATTATCATTTGATTTCACTCTTCAATCCAAGCTCCTTTCGCCCAGCGAGACGTCCAAAGAAATGTCAATTCACACCTAATGAGAGCCTCCTTGAGCCTCCTCGATTTCTAAATGAAGTTACCCTACCTAGTCGATCTGTCTAAAAGACTAATATCAAAAGTGACTCGACAAATGAGAATACACACAAATGTTAGTAAAGCAGCTCTATTATCTATACCATCGGAAAAGTGATGATAAAAAGCAGTAAAACTATACCAGAGTGATAGGCAACGGTGTGCATACTAAACCGTTGGCTTTCTCTCTGTTTTTTTTTTTTTTTTAATATGAGCTTGTCTGCAAAATTTTTTCAGTGCGAGGAAAACCCATTTTTCCTCTTACATGTACATTTATAAAAGGGATGCATTGCAACGTATACGCACGTGTTTTCTCTCGGTCAGGCAATAATTCCTACGTCATAGAGTTGCAGCAGAAACAGAAGTGGCTAACGTCAGAACAACACCTCGCACGTGTCTCCCCGTATTGTCGCCTCGATTTTCTCTCTCTCTCTCTCTCTCTCTCTCTCTCTCTCTCTCTCTCTCTCGCGTGATGCTCGCTCGAGCGGCTATTATCTATATGCCAACGGATATCCATAATATACATATATACATAACATACACTGCTCCTCTTTCCCTTTCGGTGTTTGCCTCAGCTGCGCGGCATAATATAATAATAATAATAATAATAATAATAATAATAATAACTTTGATCAAACGAGCAGGATGCGAGGGCCAACGCTATTTTAAGAAGTTGATGCTTGGAACGGGAGGGTCGGCGGGAGTTGTGTGCGAGAAATAATAATCAATAATCGGATGAGACGTAGGTAGTCGTCTGATTAAAATGTTACGCGCGGGCGATGGAAGCTCTCTCGATGTGAGAGAGAAAATTCTATCGACTCTGGTGTATCGTCCAAGAGAAACTTCTGATTTATGCATGTAACTTTTTTATTTGCAAAAAAATTACTCTGAACGTTATTTTGATTGAAAATTAGCCAATATTCACTAGAAGGTGATTTGAGTTTTGAGATTGTGAGAGATATCGTCGTTAGTTTAAAGTTAATAATATTAATTTAGGACTGTACGTCGGTTATTGTTGTTCAGAAAGCTTTGGCAAAATGAAGCTTTCGCTTCGTGAAACGCGTATCCAGCCAGCTGTAAGAACAAAGGTTACCCTCTTTTTTTTATCCCTCTATCCTGAATAGTAGCGTCAGCGCAATAAAAATTCATTTTCAAACCCGAGCTTCCCTCAAAGCCGCGAGATTTTCATGATTCGATTTCTTTTAAAAAAGACGGCTTTGGCTCATCGCAACGCCTCAGTAGTATATAGAGGTGCTCAAAAGAAATATTTGACTCATAAATAATTCAGCTATGTGTGTGTGTATGTGTGTGTGTGTGTATACATTTTTAACGGGAGAGGTGCGACTTTACAGTCGCATTGCAGGTCCAGACTTTGGCAAAGAGTTTGCGCTTACTCGGTAAAGCGGAAAAATCTCGCGCGTGCAGATGCTGGAAAACCCGACGAAAAACTGGTGCGCGCTCGCGTAGGAAGCGAGCCAAGTTTAAATTTTACTCGTAAAGCTTTTTCTCTCTCTCCTTTTTCCGTTAAGCTTGGTTCTTCGTATCTTATCTCACTGTGAAACAATTGCCAATGAAACATGAGATATAAGTAGAAGTAATTGATATATATTTATTTTGCAAGTCTTTTGAAATTGAGAGGAGAAGGGGTTGAATACTTGTTAAAAATTTTTCTTAAGTATCTTGTAAGATATATTTGATTTTAATATATTTAACAATATTTATATTTAAGGGTCTGACATTGCTTTTGTATCATAATAAATAGTTGAATTGTGTTGTAAATTTTAGTAGAATAGAACACGATTGATATTTATTGAGCATTTTGTGATTTCCATGCCAATAAAGCTTTCCTAGCTCGCAAAAGAGTTTCGTCGCTCTGAAATTGTACAAATTCAAGTTTATTTTACGGTCGTTTGTTGATTGTATTTTTGTAAAAAAAAAAAAAAAAAATTCAAATAAATATCAATTTACCTTTAAAAGAGTAATTCTAATACCATTTTCTCCCATGTGCTTGTTTTCTGGACTGTAAAAGCCACTCAACGGAATAGACGTAACTTTAGCTTGTGCCATTAATAGTTTAACGAATGTGTAATCCTTACTGTCACCAGGTGTTGCATTGTATTTGCTTATATCGATAGTTTTCGTCCAATCCGCGGAGATAAAATATCCAGCGTCTGGTACTATGGGTGCGAAATCCACACTTCTGAATAAATCAACTAAAAAATCTCTGCTTGCTTTAGCTCTCTTTCTCAGGGATACAATGTAAGATTGTGGTTGTCCATAAATCCTATACTCGTCTTCCAGCGCAATAGCGACGCCTTCCTGAAATCATTAATTAAGTATGAAAAAAAAATTTTAATTTCAAATCTTCAAGCAGCATTTACTTTAATAAGCATATACCTGTATGAAACCTGGTACACAATTTATGAGCAAGGGATGTATTATGCGTAAATTGTCCATAAGTTGTGTTGGGCCGTAAGCCCATCCAACTCTGTATCCAGTGGCACTGAATAATTTGCTGATAGTACCTACTGTAATGGTTCTTTCAAACATATCCGGTAAAGTTGCTATAAAAATCGACGAATAATAAACATTGCACCAGTTTAAAATTTCAGTTTGCTTTATTTACTTCAGCTTAAGAAATTGTAGGTGTACTTACCCATTCTTATGTGCGGCATATCTTCTTTATAAATTAAAAATTGATAAACTTCGTCGTAAACAACCAAAGTATCCCATTTTTTTGCTAAATTAGCTATAAACTCCAATTCGTCATAAGTAAAAATTTTACCGAAAGGATTATGTGGAGAGTTGACTACGATACCCTTTGTTTTTTTATTAAATACTTGCGTTAACTCGTCTCTATCAAACGTGTAATCACTTGCAGAACTACCATTTTTTCCTTCAATCTACAAAAAAAAATATAGTCTCAGAATGTTGTTTCATAAGTTGAATAATAAACATAACAACAGTTGTATACATACCAATCTTAATGGTACAAATCTTGGTATACCTTGTGCTGACCTTACTCCCATAGCATAAACTTCGAAATAAGGATCGAAAATGATCCACTCATCTCCTGGAAATGTGTTTCCGTAAATAGAAACAAATAAAGCTTCGGTTGACCCCTCGGTCACGAGTACATTATCATTCGGATCCAGTTGGATATTCAGAAATTTCGTATAAAATTTGGCAATGATGTTAAGCAATCTCGGGATGCCCTGATTAATAAATGCATTCGCGATTATTATTATTATTATTATTATTATTATTATTATTATTATTATTATTATTATTATTATTATTATTATTATTATTATTATTATTATTATTATTAATTATGAAATGAATAAAACAAACTTACAAATTCTTGAACGTATTGACTCATTGTCCAATTTCCAACAAGAGACTTTATCACGGCATTACTCAATTTTACCGGTGGTTTAAAGTCAGGGTAACCATCACCAAGTGATACCGGATTATCGTAGTTTGCTTCGAGATTATCTAAAAATGTGCTAAAATTGAAAAATATAATAAATTATTTTTTTTTTTAAATAAATAGAAAAATTTTTTAATAAAAATAAAAAATCTTACAACACGGAATGATTGTTTGATTGAAATTTTTTAGGTGCTCTGAATTTATAAGTCGATATTCCCGCTGTTGATGTTGATACTTCCAATTGAATAAAAATCTATATTAAAAAGTAAATAATTAAAAAATCAAATAGATCGTTTAATAAAAAAATAATATTACTTGTAATCAAGCTTACCAAAATTAAAGCGAATAATATCGCTCTCATGTTTCTGATACTCATCATTATTACCTCTGCAAAAAAAAAGATCAGTTCAAATTAAAAACAATAGCTCATATTTTTCGAAATTTATTAATTAATCTTCGAACAAAGAAACTTAAAGCTTTTCATAATATAATTAGAAACTAGTTCCTTATTTTACATCAGAGAATATTTTCAATTTCCAACCACTCGTTCTTCTGATATCCGACAAAAGATCTTTTTTTCTCTCTTTAATCCAAGCATAAGCCAACAATTATCTCTGAATTCTAGCAATCGCTTCATGGCTAACGCATCGTCCCAACAATGCATATAAAAGTCCGCCTCGGCGATGATCATCGTTCATGCTGGCAAACAAAACAATCAAAGCCTCAATTCAGCCGACCAGTTGAGCTGGCAATTAAGCGGTAATCAGCAAAGAGAAAAGGAGAGAAAGAGAATTGTGCCGCTGTAAAAGACTAAGCAAAATGCTGCAATTTGCTCCCTACTTCTTCTTCTTCTTCTTCTTCTTCTTCTTCTTCTTCTTCTTCTTCCGTTCTCCCTCCTTCTCCTCCGTCTCGTATATATCCACAATGAAATAATCAATTAATGATTTTCCCGTATGAAGAGTCCATGTCTACTTGCATCTCCGCGAGCTGTATAAAGCGGCTCAATCAGCGAGCGAGTTAGCAAGAGTACACTAGACGACGTCCGGAGCGATAGCCTGGAGCGATGAATAATTTTGTAGTGTACGAGTGGAGTAGGATTGAGAAGAATCTTGGGCTTGTTAATAAATTACTAGAGTGTATTCCATTGTGTGGTTGTATATTATGGGTTTGTGTGGGTGTGTGTGTGTGTGTGTGTGTGTGTGTGTGTGTGTGTGTATGCTGCGTAATGTTGGCAGCACTGACTCTGCGAAAAGTATAAAAGTTGAGACTGATGGACGATGGATTCGTCAAAGCTCTTTCGTTATTTCGCATCTGTCGAGGCAGCAAAGCTCAGAGCTTGCAGTAAGTCTAATCCAGTGCAATGTTTAAAACAGCAGTCGAGGAAGGAGCAAAAAAAAAAGTGATGAAGAGACAAAGATAGAGAAAGACGAGTGTAAGCGCAAGAGAATATTATGCGGTTAAGGACACAGTCCCCTCCTCGACCGCGGACGAGTAATGCAATTGCGGAGAGAAACGGAAAGAAGGAGGTCGAGGAAAATAAAGATATATCCATATATATAATACGGAGTAACGGGGCGCATTTTAACTGGATTAAGCATGGATATAGTATACTTATTGTGTGTGTGTGTGTGTGTGTGTGTGTGTGTGTGTGTGTGTGTGTGTGTGTGTGTGTGTGTGTGTGTGTGTGTGTGTGTGCGCGTTATATATTTCTTTATTTGATTTGCAAACGCCTAACGAGAGCTGAATATTATTGTAGCAGGATATTCAATATTAGCTATGCTTTTTTTTCTTTTCTCCTTTTTTGTCTTTAATTATATTTGAATAAGAAATGAAATGTTTAATGCAAAGTTGAATTGCGTTATATTTGCTGTAGTTTCTATGTAGACGCGATGAATAAATAAATAATACCAGGCAAAAAGCAAAGAGATAGTAATGGCCTATTTACTCTCCAGCAAACCAATTACTCCTTCAAGCGTTAAGCTCTTTTACTATCTCACAGGGTACATTTTGTTGATCACAAATACGGAATGTACTTTACTACTTTAATACTTTATTTTATAAATCAACATCAAACCTTCTATATGCATCACGGATTAAAAGAAGAATAATTTGAGTTTAAAATTATGAAGACCTCTAGTGTATCTAGTCTAACTAAAACAAGAAGACATTACGAGTCAAGAGTGAATATTTCGAATGAATTTTTTTTTTAGACGTTCTTTTTATCGCAAAAAAGCTCAAGCTTTCAAGCTCGGTGGCTCTCAAATCAGGAAATCCGAGCAAGTGACACGTGAAGGTATAGGGACATACCGGCCAGTGTTTCATGCTTCTGGAAAATAAAAAAAAGGAAGCAGAGGCAAAAAAAAAATAACAGTGAGAAAAAAAGAGAAAGAGAAGCCTGCATAAAAAAAAGAGAGATATAAAAAGACGGTGAGTCAAAAAAAAGACAAAAGAAAAAAAAATTACAAAAAAAGAAAAAAGAGTAGAGAGGAAAAAAAATAGTGATAAAAGAAAGAAGAAAACGAGTACGAGAGAGTAAGATGACACGGCACAGATTGTTCTCTGTACAGAAGGCACCTATATGTGCATACACAGATATATAGTTTACACAGTCACGCACACACACACACAAGGAAAAAGCTCAGCTCTCTTTCTCTCTCGCACGCTGGCGCTCACAAAAGGGGGTAGACGAAAGCGCAGTCGAGTGCAGCGAAACGGCCGATTGGCCTGCCTGAGTCCGGTCTCCGCGGCATATACATAGCATCTATATATATATGTGTGTGTGTGCGCTTGCACGCGCCTGACCAGCAGCAGCAACAGCAGCAGCTCTTTAACTCTCGTCGTTCAAATAGTGTGTACTACCTATATCGGTATTAGCGAGACGGCCTCGGAAGAGAGATAGGCAGGTCGCAGAGCCTGGAAAAGACTCTGCTGCATGCTATATGAGAGAGTGAGAGAGAAAGAGAGAGAGAGAGAGAGAGAGACTGGCGAACAGGTGCAGCAGTTCCATACAGCCGCTCCCCTACTCGCAGTTTCTCTTCTATACTCTATTCCTCTGAACCCCTTCTCTTGCTGCTTTTACGCAGAACATATCTCACGAGTCTATCGAGATTTCCGTCGATGCTTGGCTCTCTCTCTCTCTCTCTCTCTCTCTCTCTCTCTCTCTCTCTCTCTCTCTCTCTCTCTCTATGTATTTCTCTCTCCCTCTCTCGCGCAATATTTTTTTCCTTTCTAGCACCCGTCATTTTTCCGCTCGATTTCCCATTGACTTTTCTCTCTCTCTCTCTCTCTCTCTCTGGAGAGCTTGATTATTCTTGACTAGTATTTTAGAGAGCACGTGCCACGAAATTCCCCTGAATTTATCAGACGTTTATTGCTCTTAGCAAGAATTTTTGCTATCATAATAATTAGTAGATACTTTTAATTATCTGCATATGGATATACATATTATTAAAATTTTAAATAAATATCATTTTTATAGGGACTGTACAATTCATTTTTACATAACAATATTTTCCCCTACTAAAATTCTTTTCAAAACTCCGAAAAGAAAAAAAAGAACGCGATATGAAATTAATGGACTTATAGAGTTAGGGAACATACATACAGTCCATGCGAAGTAGATAATATTTTTCAACAATCATAAAAACCCGTGTGCGAGAAGCTTTGCACAAGACCACGAGAAAAGAACATCTCCCAAGTATGTATATGTACATCAGATAAGATCTCGTATTCTACGCTAGAGCAGTATAGCATCTAAGCATCACGGTTTTATTACATAAGCGCAAGAGAGAGAAAAAGAGAAAGAGAGAGGGAGAGAGAGAGAGAGAGGGGGGGGGGGGAGAGAGTACAAGTATCAATACTACGCAATAATCTCGATTGAATAACGGGACGACTATGACTACGACTGCTGCTGCTGCTGCTGCTGTAGCTGTAGCGCATCTTGCGATCTCTAACACGATTGCGATGTATGCGTGTGGAGATGCGCAGGGAGGAAGCTTTACTCCAGCATCATCTCTCGCTAGACGCCGTAGCAGCAACAGCATTCCTTCCTTATAGTGTTACACCAAGTACACGCACTTTCGGCTGTGTTGTTGGTCGATCGGCGGGTTCGAGGCTGGCCAGCTACTTAGCCAGCATAGCTTGCGTTTCGTAACGGCATGCAGTGCATATACTAGAAGCAGAGACTGCCACTAGGGGAAGATGGGGTACTTTGAGAACAGGGTAAAATGAGAATTCAAGGATAATTTTGGAACGAAAAGAGATAATCGAACCAAACTTGGGGGACTTTTT
>JAPYZE010005245.1:0-18249 GCA_030522805.1 Leptomastidea abnormis | reverse complement strand
ATTCTACTTAGCGTATTTTTCGTATAAACAGGACTTAACGTATTCTTCGTAAGACAACTATACTTTATGATAGTTTTCGTACGGGGCGTCGATATATACGTGTATGGGGGTTGGTAGCAGAATTGTTGTTGGCAGTGGTGGTAGTGGTAGTGGTGGGTAGACCATCGGAGCTATACGTTGATTTATGGTTGTGAAAGAGGGGATGGATAGCTTTACTCCTCTCTCTCTCTCTCTTTCTCTATTTCCTCCCCTATCGAGACCCCGGATGGCTGATAACGATTTTAGAGGGTCAAGGGGATGGATGGGACTGTGATGATGATGCTCTCTCTCTCTCTCTCTCTCTCTCTCTCTTTGTGTTCAATGCTTTACTATACACTCACTTCATCAGGAAATGTGAAATGATGGAGAAATGTCTCCTTGCTTGGCTTGGATGGTTTTAGAAATAATTTCGTTGGAAAGGATTAGAAGGTTAAGGATTGTTGTTGCTTGCAAGGGTTTGTGAGGATAATTGAGCTTGCGATTTGTTAGGAAGTAAAGTTTAAGATAATGAGAGATATTTTAAATGTGTAATTGTAATAATGTCTTGATTTGAGATTATAATTTTCATAAGAAGCTTTTTTCTGTGCTTTGTACTAGAATTATAATAAGTAATAATAATAATGATGTAGATTTAAAATATTTACCTGCGTCTATATACGGAAAATTAAATGCGAGTTTTAATTAAAAAAAAAGAAAAAATTCAATTGAAAAGAATACTAGGAAGTGGAAAGATAAAAGTTTTCATTTTTCATTTCTAAAACACATATCACACACGTAATAAAGAAGGCTAAGATCTTTGAAAAGTCAATGTAAAAAAAAAAAAAAAGATGGCCAAGGTGATTTCACACGTCCTCCAATCAAGTTTATAATCACGGTCAAGATCAAGGGAAAAAATAATGAAAGAGTGATATAACAAATAGGCAAATGCACTTTTCATTGCATGTCTGACTACATTATTTATTTTTTTCACTTAAAAAAAAATCTTAACTTATAGTTAGACTTGCGAGTGCTTTATTTATTCAGCATTAAAAATTATACTATTTCCAGATCCATAAATTTAGTTTCCTTATGTACTAACTTGCTCAAAAATCCATAATTTATAAATCTACTTCACTTAAAATTAAAAAAAAAAAAAAAACTAAGAATAATCGGTTATTTTCCAACTCATTTGAGTCAATAAAACGTAATATCGATGCCAACGCGTTACTATACAGACTGTCATAAAAAAAGATAGATAGAAAGAGAGAGAGAGAGAGAGAGAGAGAGAGAGAGAGAGAGCGAGAGTAAGTTTGCGAGCCAAGAGAACGTCAATAATGACTCTTACTTGAGTAGAGGCCTTAATCGATACTCGTAATTTCCCATCGCCTCATCTTCCAATCTTCCACCACCACCAATTCCTAACCGTCGTAATTCTCGCAATTCAATTTTGCTGCAAGCTCTAAGAGCTTTCGACTTTAGAGAGACTTCGTCATTGATATAAGACTCTCGACAAAATTTTTTAATTTCTAAAACTTACCACTTCTCAAGCTTTTTTAGCACGATTTTTCGGGTTATTATGCAACTATGATGATAAGATTAAGTGGTATGTAGTTAAAATGCGGGTCTTACCAAAACTACGACGAGACTTATTTGCTTAATATTTTTTTTTTTATTTTTTAAGAGCAAACTCTTGTACTCGTTAAAGTGTGCTTGGTATTTTTATTTAGTCGTGTCTATGACGGGAGTAAGAAGAGGAGGAGGAGGTTTTTTTTCGCTTGTTAAGAGAAAAAGTAGGTCAGTTTCGAAGTTATTTGAAATTGGAATTCCCTTGGCTTTCTGAACGACGTTATATATGGTCATTAATAACTTGCTGCTCTGTGTGGTGCTTATATACTGACGTATTTTTTTTTCTTCATAAAGTAGACCTAGACTGGATATTTTTTTTTTTTTCATTTTTATTTGTTAAATGGACGGTTTGATTGGTGATGGTGAAAATAATGTTAGGTATGATGCGAGAGAATATTTTAATATTAAAATTTTAAAGTGATTTAAAATTGTATTTTTGTAGTGTACTATTTGAAATTCTATTAAAATTTAAATGTAAGATGATATTTTATTAACAAGAAATTAAAAGACTGAAAAATGTTTCGAAAAATAAATAATTTAGGAGTAGTTAAAAAATTTAAAATAAAAAATTCTTATTAAAAAATTTTTCTATGGTTTTTACAGCTATTTTATTGATAAATTTATTCATAAAATACATCGATCAATAAAAAATTTATTTTTGTTTAATTATATTTCTCCTTAAAAGAAAATATATTTTTATTATTAATTAACTAATTAAAATTATTATATTGCAATCGTAATAAAAAACTTGAAAATATTTAAAAGGTAAATTTTAATAAATTACTGTAGTAAAAATATATATAGAATAATTTTCCGTTTTGAGAAACTATTTACAATTAATTCTTTTTTAAATTCCGTACATTAAAAATATAATTAATTATTAAAAAACAAACACACGTGCTATAATACACACGTAAATTAGAAACATACAAATGACAAATAAATTAATTTTTCTTTACTAGAAAAACTCGAAATGAACACATTACTAACCGACATAAATAGATTCCTCAATCCAATGTAAATTACATTAGCTGTAACATGGAAATCGATTGATTCCGCCAATTTAATTCTAAGAAGGTCGAAGTGTCGGGGGGGCATAAGAGACACGCGTAACATAGACACGCACACATACGCTTCTTTTATTTAATAAAGTCTTTCGTAGAAAAAAAAATACAAAAGCTCAGCTGTTTTGGCTAAAACTAAGCTGTTTTAAGAAAGGATTCCCTAAGTCTTTTGAGTACATGCTTAGCGTATACGTTGACATTGCGTAAGAGGTATATATATATATATATATATATTTATATATATATATATATTTTAATTGAAACTCGTTATTTTTAATTTAAATGAAATTTTTTAATATTTTATTTCTACGATCTCACAAAATGAAATTTTCTTATCGTTTTACTTACTGTATATCGTCGGTCGTACGACTATTTTACGATTAGCTATAACATACCCGTAAATAAAATACAAAAATTATTATAGACGTGCTCACATTACACTTTTACAAAACGAGTCTCGCAAATTTTTGTATCATAGCATCTTAAAAAAAAAAAATTCTCCTCATACACATCTATAACTTAAAACTTAACGAAGCCCGCATAAATAGGTATCGTCATATCGTAAAAGTAAAATTAAACAAAAAAAAAAAAATTTTCATACCATCATAAAAAAAAGATACAACTTGTTCTTCCCCTCTTTTTTTTTCTAATAGCTTTTCATATTAGATACTAACCCTACTAAAATAAACCTTTTCCCTAACACATATTCGTTTTATAGTCTATATCTAGTCGAAAAAAAAGAAGCATACTACTACTACTACTACTACTACTACGTTTGCAGCTGCTGGGTAATATAAAATGATATCGTTATACATGTATACACATATAACACGCGACTCGTTGGCAACAAGCTAAAATACCGGAAATCGCTATATTATTCCCCCTCTTTTTCAAACTTCACCTATTAGCAGTTTCTCCCGCTCCACCCACTTATGATCATCCAGACACAAGTATTATTATTATTATTTTTTTTTATATTTTTCAATTCACCTCGTCTCATTACGCTTATAATCTTTACGATTACTCATTATACCTATATTATAAAAATAATATTGCACCTGGAGAACCACAATGACCTTGATACTATAGGACAAGGTCACCTACAGCTAAAATTCGATCTTCTACTTTATGTATCTCTCTTGGATGGTTAGCGGATAACGTTTCGCGTATATTTGCGAATTATAAAAGTCGTTATTCTTGATCCGGATCGGCTGCTTGCTCTATGACGCCACGATTTGGTTATTCGATAGCAGTATACTTACGAGCCAAGTTTTTAGTACCAGAAGGAGAGGAGAATCATCATCGTTACGATGATGTTGGATGACTAGTTTTATATAGCTACGCAGCTTGTGCAGTATTTTTTTTTTTTTTTACTTTTTTCTTAGAGATAAGGTTATTTAGTGCGAATTTACACATATATAGGTGAACAAGCGTATCGCCAAATTATATAGGTAATATAGGTGTACCCTATTAGCTACGCAATGATGTCATTATGGTTTAACTGTTTTCTTTTTTCTTTCAATTTTATGATTCTTACTCACGTCCCTATAATAATTTTTTTTTTTCACGTAATTTACGAACATCTGTTAAATATTGCATCTGCTAATTTGAATTTTCTTAATCTACTGATATATCTCATTCAAATCCATATTGAAAACTACAACATATCCTCAGTAACATTTTCCAGATTAATTTTTTTTTTTTCAAACATACACACGTACACATACATACACACACACATACAATTTTAGCAAATAGGATTAAACTTCGCTAAATATTTTCCTCCTTCCTAATCCAGCTCTTAATCTCCGGAGCACAAGAGATAGTAGTCAAACATTTACTCGAATATACAATCTCAACTCTGCTATATAGGTATGCCAGTACAGAGAGGGAGGGGGGGGGGCTCATTTGCACTTGATCAAGCAGCTTTAATGAATCCAAGCGCTAAGATGATATATATAGGCTGATGCTTGTACGCTTATATCTATATCTGTGTAAATCTCGAGTAGAAGAAGCTTTTCAAGGTTTGCCTCGGGGCGCGGCTATGAAAAGCACTGGTAAACAGAAAGAGAGAGAGAAGTTGCCTGATGGTATAGTAAAACGTCAATGTTCATCTCTTTCTCCCTCGTACGTATACTATCCTGTATACATATATAGCTAATTGATTCGCGCCGGTTGACGTCAGACGGCCGAAGATGTTCTCCTTTTAGTACACACATAATATAACGCGCAGCAGCAGCTATACAATCTCCTCCTCTTCCTCCTCATTCCTTTTTTCCTTCCCTCCCTATACCAAGTATGTGCACATGCGTCTTTCGTTTTCTCTCTCGCTTGAGTGTGCTGATTTTTATCATCGGCTATGGCCATGCAAATTTTCTCTCGTTTGCTTTTAAAGATATAAGCAGGGATGTATAAGCAGTGACTGCTTACATATACATACATGTACATACATACATACATATGCACACACGTGCTTGATTTTATATTCATCGTTTATTTTTGAGTTAAACTCGCTTTGTGCTTTTTATAGGTATGGTACTGATATTTGTTGGTGCTGAAATTTTTTTTTTATGTTGAGTATGCGTTTAAATTTTTTAGATGGAGAGATTAATTACTTGGATATTTTTTTGGGTGAGATCGCTAAATTATGATGAGATTTTATTGACTTGAACGTTTTGATATTAGATTTTTTTTTTTTTTGTAAGGCTGAGAAAATTAAAGAATTTATTGTACTGCATAAATACAATAAATTAAGAATTTATGACATATTAAAAATTATGGATTAATAAAAAAAGTCATATCTATAAGGATGCGTATACTATAATACAAATATTTAAGGAAAACTTCTATATAGATTGACCTACATTTTACAATATCGCAAGCACTTACCTGTAACAATAAAAAAATAGAAGAAGAAAAAAAAAGACAAACGAATTTATTCAGTGCTAACGAATTACGTGTCAGAACCACATGTATACCTATTATATACCCGACTCGATGTTCATCAAAGCGGAAGATACTTTAGTCACAAACTCCAAGCGTCGTTGTGTTTTCAAAACTAGCTTTAGAGCTTGCGATGAGTCACGAAGACATATTATATATACGTATTATATACATACAACGATGTCTGTTGGAATTGGTAAATGCGCGCACGTGCGAACATAACGTGCCATTGTTGTCTTTGCATCCTTCCTCCCCTCTTTTTTTTTTTTAATACTAAGACGCGAGCTTACGTTATTTTTGCGCTTAGAAAAAGCGTAAGCTTGCAGCTTATGTATGCTAGACTTAAAATGCATGCAAGAAAAATAAATGAAGGAGTTTGAAAACTTGAGCTTTTTTTCTATTCTAAATAGATGTTTTCTTGTGATGTGTTACAGTGATCCGACTGCACTGCGAGTCCGAGTCTTTCAAAATGGATCTTATATTGGATATCAACAGCTGGCTTTATCCAATGGAACTGGGTGAGTCATTTTTGTGCTTTTTTTTTAATTCATACATAATTTTTTTTTTCGCTCTTTTAATGTCAGTTATTGTACCACGTTAATGTCGACTGAATTATGCAAGTGTATGTCGTGTACACGTCTGCAGTAGATGAGGATAGCGTTAGGTTTTTTTTTTTTTTGCTTTTGAGGATAAATTTGAAATTACGTGCGATAGTTGAAATAATTTGCGGTTTTTTTTTTTTTTAATGTTTTGTTAAGTTTCGCTTTTTGGTTGATGTTGAGTACAGAGAGACATGACTTTGAAAAAAAAATTTTATGATAGGAATAGGTATGAAATAGTAAATGTTTGTATTCACAAAAAAAAAAAAAATATTTCTTTTGATACTTGCGAATAATTAATTTGTATAAGGTACATTGATAAAAAGAAAATTTTTATTTCGTAGCAGCTTTTAAAACGTGTAATATAAATGTATATGCATTATATAAAATTTGTAAGCACAATGAAAACGTGTTATAAATTACAAATAAACGTATTACGATAAGAAGCCGAACTTGTGACTAACAATAATGTATGATAAACTTTGTCGACTTTCTCATTGTCACGGAAAATACAAGTATATAAACGTGTATACGTATGTTCGTAACAGAAAATTTATATTGCATAAAAGTTATTTTATATGTATACTTGGCTGATAAAGTATAATGCGCGTTCTCCGGATACCAGATGACTTTTACTTATAATTCTCTTGCAAATTTCATTCAGAGCAAGAGTATAATTTTTATTGAAAAATTTTTTTTTAATTTATTACTAATACTTTTCTAAAGCATATATCTCTTTTATAAGAATACTTTGTTGTACTAATAAAGTAATAATTCAAATTTCTATTCGAATATCGATTAAGCTTTATAAAAGCTCTTTAAATAATGTATTCTCAGCTTTCTGCACAGATCGATCACTAAAATTAATAATTTACTCATATTAAAAAGATAAAATACACAAAGAAAAATTAATTTTCAGCTTTTATTAGCTGAACCTTACACTTCCCATACGTCTTTCAATAATACCTAAAACAGAAACAAATAAACAAATTTAATTTAATAAAATATGATTCTACAACAATATCAACATTATAAACAAATTCAAATACACTCAGCATAAAAAAAAACCATTCTCCATTATCATATATTTTCATTTCTCCATTGAATCTTTTTTTTTTCCTAGAAAATATTCTTCTGCCACGATTCTCGCACCACCTACTCGCTTCTTCTTCCACAACACCCACGCCAACCATTCCGTTTACGTCAGACTAGTCCTGCCTTTCACGCCCATCCACACGCATAAATGTTCGATCGATGAATTTGCAGGACGAAAGATGCGATAGATGGTATAGTTACCTACACTCTTCTTTCGCGTACATAAAGCTCAAGGGCACTTTTGTAATGTGTGTATAAGTGGCGTGTGTTTGATGTATTGTGTACTTGTGAATTTAACACCTACGTTTATTGTTATGGTATAATGGTGGATGTATTATCAAGACTGTTATATTAAATTTTAGAAATTTTTTTTTTTTTATTGAAAATTTTATCTAGTTTTATACTTTTAGTCGTATACTTGTTGATTTTTATAATCTTGAAAACTTGTAGGTATAAATTTGTGTAAATTAGAGAAAATATTTTTTTAGAGGTCAGATGATTAAGAAAAAATTTTATGAAATATACGAATATTTTGGAGCGTAACAAAGACGATATTCTGGGCTTTATTGTAAGTAGATAAGTGACGAGTTTAGTAAGACATTTTTTAGTGATATCGTAATTTACATTCATGAAAACACATTTTGCGATAGCTAAGTTTCCTTTCTTTTTTTTTATTTTTCGTAATTTTATAATTAAAATGAATAAATAAATTATTATTGTAAAATAGTTATCGTAAAAATAATACAGAGGGGTATTTAAAAATTAAAAATATATATTACCGTTCACTTTCATATGTTTGATCTTAGATAACAGACCTTTTTATTTTATAGTTTTCGATAGGTATCTAGATTGACTGCTTTTAACCTATATTTAAACACATTTTTTTTTTTAAATATTACTAAAAGTTTTTTTTAATGTCAATACGATTGAATGTTTCCAAATTATATATTTTATTTATAAAATGTTCTTTTTGTTAAATAACTAAGTTTATGATAAAAATACATGGGTAAACGTAAAAAAAAGAAGAAAAAAACAAAATATGTAGATAGTCGTATCTAGCTAAAACTGTTCTCTTTCGTATATACTTACATATAATTGACCTATATAAAAAAAAGTAAAGACTTATTATTATTTAGTCTCCATCACCGGCTTGTTTTTTGCTTTATTTTGATAAGAATGAATCATTTTGACATAGGGGTTTTGCCCAAACATTAATAAAAATGCGTAGGAAAGCAAAAAAAAAAAAAAAACACATCAACACTTGACTTCCGGCAACAGTGTTTCGTGAGCTTTTGAGCTTGTAACGTGACATGTGAAATGATAATAGTAATTTAAAAAAAGAAATATGTTTTTTTTGGTATTTCGATATACCTTTAATTTCTTTTAAAATAGAAGAAAAAAAAGAAATGTTTTATATGAATAAAGTATGTTGTATTTCGCTATCAATTTTTTAGATTTATTGAACGGAAAAATTGTTACTGAAATTAATGTTAGTTGGTAGATAATACAAAGTAAACATTAGAAAAAAAATGAAAAAAGAATGTCAAGTTTTTTTTACTACTTTTTTTTCTGTTGTATTATTTTTTTTGTGTAAGAATGAATGTAAAATAATACGTAAACTACAGTTTACATTTGAAAAAATTTAAAAGTTAGCTTCCACTGAATTTGTTTCAACCAGATTTAAATATCTCGTTGATCGAAAAAGCTTAAGCTTGCAAGATAAGCAAACGTAAATTTTAAATTTACTAAAGAGAATTACAAGTCATAAACTAATGTTCCTGAACAAGAAATTTAATTACATTATCAAGCCTTAGCAACTAAATTTATTTAAAAACAAATCTAATAAAAAAACAATTATTTACAAAAATATCAAAAATTCAAATAAAAAATTTTCTATAAGAGAGAGAGAGAGAGAGAGAGAGAGAGAGAGAGAGAAAACGCGGCTAACCAAGCGCGCTGCTTCAAGGTCGAGCGCGGGCGTGTGCGCGCACGTTCTCTCTCGTATTCGATCGATCCGTGAGCTTGCGGTGTGAGCTGCTGCTGGTGCTGCAAGCTCACCCGGCTCCAGAGTCTCTCTCTCTCTCTCTCATTCTCTTTTTCTCTTTCGCTTACGTGGATATTCGTCCGCCATTTCGTTTGTCAATCCACGTGCGTAAGCTCGCTTGGCTTCTCTAAATAATATACTGATTTTCTCTCTTTTTATCTTTATCTTTTTTTTTTTAAATTTTGCTCGGGCATAAAGACAGATATAGATATGCGTGTCTTTATCGTTTTTACTCTCTGTATTTCTGTCTATGTGTTAGTGTAGCATACGATTACATGATTTATTGATATTGCACATATTATGTGAAACGAAAATTCCTTGTGCTTTTCTTGAAGCTTTTATGCTGCTTCATTCTTTATAAAATTTTCCTTATTCAATTTTTATTTTTGAATAAATATTTTTACCTCATTATTTTGCATTTTAACAATTTTTTGTTTTTCAATTTAAATCGAATTATACCTAAAATTAAACATTAGAACTTATTATTTAATTTTTTTATCGAAAGCTCTACTTAGTTTCACCGTCGTACAATTATATTATCATTTTTACATATAACAAATCATCATAATCATCATCACCATCAGTAGTAACATCCCATTATAGAGTTATATAGTCAGACTAAGGTTAGAAAAGCAACATAAACCTATCTTTCATTTTCTCTAATATCTTCTATACCTATACTCTTAAGCTCCAAACGTATTGACGCACGTTCAAGACCTGTATTTCATACCGCTGTATAGACATATAAATATATACTTATATACACGTATATACACTTCCAAAGAGGCACAAGTAAAAGACACACGACAAAATATATCTATATGTATATGCTACGCTTATATAGCAGCAAGTCGGAGTAGGCGTTACGTTATACATATACGCCGGTATATATATATACACATAGAATCAGTAGTAACAGTAGAGTAGTATTAGTATATAGTAGGAGGGCTTCCATCTCTATCTCTCTATCTCTCTTACTCCCTCGCTGAAGCAAGTTGCGCGAGATGACGCAACGAACTTGCGACTACCTCTCTCTCTTCCTCTCTCTTATCACACACATACACACACTTACACAATATATAATACCGGAGTACCGGCTCACGCTCAGCCCTCTCTCTCTCTTTCTTCTTCTCTCTACCCAGTTCGCCCTCTCCGTCCTCTCTCTCTCTCTCTTTCTCACTCTCTCCCTCCTCTTACTCTCCTCCCCCGCCGGTAGAACCACCAAGTTCAATGCCAAGGTCACACAACGCGCGCGCTGCCGGTATTATATATATACATATAGTTATATATCTATATATTAAGTAAAACGCGAAAGAGGCGGCCCCTGAGTATATACTGTTGAAAGAGAGAGAGATAGAGAGCTCTACTCTGCCTGCGCGCGCTCGCTTGCTCGCTCGTTCGTTCGTTCGTTCGTTCGTTCGTTCGTTCGTTCGTCGTGGGCTCTTTTTGTATGTGTGTGTCGTCCGCGGGACTCGGTCGAGTCGCACCACAGACCTGCTGCTGTTACTGCTGTTGCTACTGCTTCAGGCTATATATACCTATTCTATCCTACCTACCTACTTACCCCGGCATTTCATCCTCGTCGTCGTGGTTGTGATCGTTGTATATATTTATATATACAAGTGTGTGCCACCACCGTTCTCTCTTACTTTCCTTGTTCCTCATTTTACTTTTCGTTAAAGCTTTCTCTCTCTTTCTCTCTCGTTTATATATTATATGTATATATAATATATATTCTCCCCTCTTCTTTTATATCGTGCAAAAGCCGGTACATCAATATATATTTCTCACTCCTCACAGCCATTGTGAATGTGTGAGTATATTTGTGTCCACCTCCCTCTCTCTCTCTCTCTCTCTCTCTCTCTCTCCTCTACAATACCACGACAGCAAGCAGAAGCAGCAGCTCTCCTCTCCCTCTCTCTCGTTCTATACTCATCGTGCCATCGTCAAAAGCCGGTCCTCCTCCTCCTCCTCCCCTTCCTCCTTCTTCTCGGTTCTTCTTCTACTACCGGCAAAATTTTAACATTCGATAACCGACGTATCTATCGTCTGGACGTGCTTATATATTATCTCTGAAGAAAGAATTATATTTTTTACTGCCTCTGAAGAAAGAAAGAAAGAAAGAAACTCTTTTGTGGTTTATATAAACATATATATATTCAGTGTGTAATTGTTACGATTTTGTAATTACAAAAAGGGGTGCAGATATATATATATTTGCTACGTGTCATCAACTGTATAAGGAGAACACAAATCGGTATATTTACAAAGATTTTTGTATTTCCTTCATTAGATATTTTCATCATTCGATCCAGTCTCGGTTATTGACTATTTCACGTATACATCCCTCTGGTCCACCAACTGGGAATATTCATATACACACACTGTGAGTCTGCGCAACTTATCGAGGATACGACATACACGTAAGGATATTGTGAATCGGTAACTACGCCCAATTAACAAGAAATTTTATTTATCAACTTTTGTGGAAGATTATTGTCGGTTTTCATCGAAGATTATTGCTGTAGTTTTTTACGGGGTACTGTAACAAGAGAAGAACATGTTAGGGGACTACGATGATAAAATAACCATGTCTAAGGATAAAGTAATAGAGAAGAGAAAAATAATAAGTGCCGGGATTAATTGTAGTGCAAGGCTAAAAGTGTCAGGATTAAATAGAGAAAAAGGATAATAACTATATATATATATATATATATATGGTAGAGGATGTGTGATACGATGGTTTCATAGCATACGATATATCGACGACGAAAACGACGAAGATATGACTACGTGTGTGACTCTCAAGTTCTTCTCACTCACTCACTCACTCACTCTCTCAGCTTTGGATTTAAGGCGTAAGTAACATATTGCGTCGTAGTAATATTCCAAAGAGATTTTGGACTATTCAACAATATAGTTGGAAGAGTGGAAAATTTTTTTTTCTTTTTTTACTTTTTTTGTCTTTTTGTTTGGGTGATTTGTTATAAAGGATTTGTAGAAGAAATTGAATTTTGTGTGAGAAATGGATGTGATGTGTGTGTGTAGGATGATTTTCTTTGCGAAATGAAATAAGTAGTATAATAATAATGGGAGTTTGATATTTATATAGTTATATATTAGCGATAGTTGATATTCGACGAGACGAGATATTTAAATTAATGGACTAATCAAATGCCAAGTTGGTATTATGTACGTTTATTTCTGTGTGTGAATGGCTGTGTATGTATATATATCGGGTTCATATGTTTTAACTCGACACAATTTTCCGCAAACGTTTATTATATATGCGATATTAGCCAATAATTTAAGTTTACTTTAGTAAATTTTATTTAAAGTCATTGCTGTAGATGTGAATCAAGCTGTCTACTTCTTTTTTATTTTTTTTTTTTTATTTAACTAATTTCAGAGACAAATGTCAAGTTTTACGTACATTGGTATATGTCACGACGTTTAATTTACAAAAAAAAAAAAATAAAAAATAAATAAATAAAATTGTCCGTTACTACTTAAAACGTCTATACATTAAAATATTGTATATTATTATGACTCATCGTTATTTTACTTTACCACAAAAAAAAGGAAAAAATAGTTATTAATTTGTACAGTACTCCAAAATGATTTTATTAAATCACAAATGAAATAAATATATCTCTTATTTCGAGTAGTATTGAACAATCCAAAGTCACACTACAAAACTTTGTGCTTTATATGTTCATTTAATTTTTCATTTTATTCATTGTTAATCGCAATTGTTACAAAGTACTCATACATATACAAACAAGGTCAAATGACTAAATTTCAATATTATACAATCGTAATATCATAGTCTAAGCTCAAAATTCTCATATTATTGAACAAATTCTTAAAACTCGATTGCTCATACATTATATAAGTATATTAAAGCAAAAGAGAAAAGATTAATCAACATTTTTATATTTTTCGCATATTTATTTAGGAGAGAAAGAAGAGTTATTTTCAGAGGTTTTGATATATATTTTGAAACGTCGTTATTCGATGTGAAAATATCAAAAGCAGACCTCGTGTGTGCTGGTATCCTCGTCGTCGTATATAATACACAAATATCTTCGTATTTCGATTGAACAAAGACGTGTAACCTTGACATTGGCATTTGGTATTTATACGCGCGATATATACTTTTATATACTTATATAGCACGTATATGTATATTGTGTGTGGCTTTTATAAGTCACTTTTTATCAAACTCGTTGTTTCTTTTATTATCTTTTCTCTTTCTTTCTTTTTTTTTTCTTTTTCTTTTTCGCTTTTGTGATTATTATGTACGTTTAAAATTTTTCATTTATTCCAAGATAGAATGAGAATATTTCAGTTCATATGACTTATACGAAAATAAAAAAAAAAAAATTATTGATTTTGAAGGAATGTATAATAATAGCAACTGCTGAGAGAAATCAGACTAATAATAATTCGCGAATGCAAATTGAAGAAGAAAAATAAAAAAAGAAATATAAAATTATATAAATTTCTACACTTGTAGGTAATATTATTTTTAAACTTGGATTTTGATACGTGTCTGTATATGTGTGCGCTTATCATCGTATATATACAGACACACGTGTTCGACTTCCTGCCCCCCCCCCCCCCCTCCCCCTCTCTCTCCTTCTCACACACACACACACACACACACACACACACACACACACACACACACACACACACACACACACACACACACACACATTTTTTTTCTCTCTCATTTTTAAGACACATTAATTTTACGTGTATAACACAAGTTCGCGTACATACAAGGCCGTTATAAAGAAAAAAAAAAGAATAGAGCAATGTGTATAACGTTGTAGCTTTAAATTATAAAATAACTTATTTAATGTACGTTTTCGTTTATACCTCAATTATACATTATTTTTCAGCTTTATCATTAAGTTTACATTAATGATGACGTATAAAAATGATAATAATTGAATTATTTTAGTAGATATATATATGCTTATAATGAAAAGATACCTATATCAATTTTTCAGTGACATTTTTCATTACTTTATGTTTATAAATACATCTAGATATTAGGTATATTAAATAAAAAAATGAAAATTACGTAAAAATCGAAAGCTCTCCAAACACAAGATATATCCGTTAAAATTTTTGAAACTTTGCCAAATGTTTAATACTTATATATCTCAGAAAAAAGTATATTTCAAATTATACATATTACGCATATCTATATGTTCAAAATTACTAATATAACAAGAAAAAGAGAAATAAATATTATTAAATTTGGTAAATCAACTATCGCTCGTGTAAGAGAGAGAGAGAGAGAGAGAGAGCGTGTACGTGTATAAACAAGCTATATAGAGAACAAGATCAATATAGATACACATACACGTTCATAATATATACGTCAGCAACGAAAATCTTTATCAGCTATATTATAAGCGATTAATATCGTCGATATATTGCTAATACCGTATATGTACCGACACATACACCATCAAGCTCTCTGTCTCTTTCAATAAGCCTATTATTATTATTAATCAATCGGTCAGATAGCGCGTGTGCAAAAGCTCCCGCGTATAATATCACTTTATATTGAATAAAAAAGATAGAGTAAAAAAAAAAAACAAACGTAAGCTTCGTGTACGTCATATGCTTATGTGTATGTTTATATAGATTCACGTTTACATATTTATACATATACGTACATGTACAAGAGAGCAAGTGTCTTGAAAGCTTATCAATATCGATGTATTATGTATCAATAGTAGTAAAACCTGCTTTTCATTTATATATATTCTTATTTTTTTTTCTTGTCTGTTGAATTTAACAGGTGACAAATTCAGACTGGTATTAGCAACAACTTTGAGGGAAGATGGTTATCTCGATGGTGGTGATTGGACTGCAGCTGAAATGGAAGGTGGTTCCAGAGCCAGTTCATTTGAATACGTGATGTCTGGAAAGGTTTATCGTATCGAGGGCGATGAAGCCAACAATGAGCCTAGCAGTCGACTGTGAGTATATACATATATTTTTTTATATATACATACATACATACTATATCTTTTTTTTTTTCATTATTACTTTGAATATTTAAAAACAAAAAAAATTGTAATATTGCATTGATGTTCAAATCACTCACACACGAACATATTCCTTTTTCTTTTCATTTTAATGATATGTTAAGAATTGATATAAGAATAGCAAAAAATATGTTAATGATCATTATCGTTTGTCATTATATCATTGGTATTTTATACTTATATATTTATATTGGAAAATTGTTAAAAACGCGGTTAATTTAGAATAGTGTTGATCTAGTGGTTAAATGCAAAATTTCTAAATTAATCCCTCCAAAACGATCTTTGATTACACCAATTAGTTATAGTCAATTTTGTTCATTTCGTTTTAGGCTATATTTATGGTTCATTGAAGAAAATAGAATAATCGCGTGTTGTGTATATATATATACATAAGTGTCGAAGTCATTGACAAAATACGTCTTTTATTAATCATACAATTGAAGTTAGGCTGGAAATGCTTTTGAAGTCTCTTTTTTTTTTAAATGTTCATGACAACTATTGTTTGAATTAACTAAAGGGAAAATGAAGTACTTGTCATTTTATAGTACATTCTAAGTTTAAACATCTTTGTAATATAGGATTTTTTTAGTAATTTTTTCATTATTATAAAATAACCTACATGAATTTTATTTATGCTAAAAGAAAATAAACAGACGTAAATGTATATGAAATAAGACACATGAAATTCAAAAAGTTCCAACAAATGTATATTCGAAACAAAAGTCAATTTTTTTTTTTTTTGAGGCTTTGGTAAATTATAAATGCGAAATAATCGCGATAGACCGGATTCACGGAGTATAAACAGTACACCATACAGAAGAGAGCGAGAAAAAGAGAGTGCTAAACATTGTTTTTTTTTTTTATTTTTGGAGTCTATAGTCACTATACTTTACTTAGGTATAGCCCACCTGAACATTTCTTTCCGGTTACGAGTTGAAAGTGTTTTATTTTTAAAAATTACCAACCTCTTATTTTTCTAACTTCTCAGTTAGTCCCATTACTATCGTATCGTTTATTTTTTTAACCAAAAAATTTCGTTAAATTGACATTTACTTCGCGATTTAATAACTTACTTTTATTTTTTCTTGTTCGTAATATAGCAAAACACTTTATATATACTCAAGAGCAATTTAATTTTAACGAGATCCACACTAAATTTAAAAAAAAAAATATATATATCTATACCATCTAAACCAAACTAAAATTTTTCCAAAGAGCATTAGAATTACCAGCTCAGAAAATCCAATTAAATAAAAAAAAAAAAAACATATGTATAGACACACTCGACTCTAAACTTATAGACTTAGGTATAAACCAACACAGTAATAGCAACAGCAGCAGCAGCCTGTCAAAAGGCAGAAAACGCAATTAACAACTATTAACGGGCAACCTCACACAGTCACTTCGATTCAGTCAGCCGTATATTATATTATACGCGGCTTAATTACCGTTTCTCCCACCTTACTCTCCCCCCTCTTCACTTTCGGACTATATCGAGCGCGATTTTGTCGGAACTGCCTCACTCGCGAGGGTAAGAACAAAGAAAATCTATATATATATGTGTGTGTATGTGTATGTACCCACCTATTACTCTATACTATATATCAGCAGGCAGTCAGTAGTCAACGCTTATGTATACACAGATACATACAAAAAAAAAAAAAAAAAAATGCTCAAGCACGCAACTGACGTAAGCGCCGATTTTTGTTATTCCATGTGAAGTATACGATGATTACGTTGTTATACCATACCGTATGTACTAATACACACACACGAATATATTTTTGTGTCGTTTTTTACTGCTGTAGGTACTTATTATTTTCTTACAATGTTACATTTTTTTTTCTCATCCTTATCTGAATTCACAAAGTGGTTCAACGTTGTTCTTCCTTTCTTTCTTCATCTCATTTCATCTTGTCTTTTAACTCTGGGTCAGACATTCAATCTAAAAAAAAAAAACATAAGCTAGTGTACAACGATTGAATGCAATACATCGACTGATCTGATTTGCATTAGGTAATTGGAGAACTCGATTGATGGGCCATTATAAGGGAAAAGGGAGGAGGAGGATGTTGAATTGTTTAGGGGGTAGTAAAATCTTTTAAGGATCAATGAATGAGATTCTTATTCGATACTGATTGGACGTGCTTGGAATAGATATTTTATAGATACCCAAGAGATCACCCATTCATTTTGTGACTTTCTTCGTTTTACTTCTTTTTTTTTTTTTTGTCTTGTTACTAGAGTAGACGTGTCGTTATTCGTGCTTGATTTTTATGTAAGTCTTTAATATACATTTTAATTAAATTTTATCCATAAAAATATTGAATTTCATTTGATTATATCCCAAAATGTTTCAAAATAATCTATCATCATATTCACTCGTCATTTATAATTACAAATTTTTCTTAACTCAAATTTTCCACAATCAATTGCCAATGTTATTTCTTCTTTTTTTTTTAACTCAAATAAAATACCCATGGAAGTTTTATCCATAGCAACCAATACCAATATTATACTTATCTAATAAATAATTAATTAAATCGCTTTAATGATATCAATAAAAAAAAACGTATTATATGTATAAATGAGAACGTATGAGAAAAAGCGATGTATAATCCAAAATCATCTATAACCCGTATACCTATGTAAGATCGTAAACGAAATTCGCAAGAGAGCTTTATGAAATTTAACACCCGACAATAAATTTTACCAAAGCTATACGTATGTTATACCTACCTTCTTCTTTTTCTTTTCTTGCCTTTAGCCTTGTTGGTCTTATATAT
>JAPYZE010005244.1:0-12969 GCA_030522805.1 Leptomastidea abnormis | reverse complement strand
TATATATATATATGGGGGGTTGGCGAGCGGAGCGAGCAGGGGGCGAAGCCCCGCTAATATATATATATATGTATATATATATATATATATATGCAAAACATTATATAGATATAGAAAACAATGCTAATTTCTAAACTTTGATGATAGATATCTAAAAAACAAAAAGGCTTTAGATCTTAGGACTCGGGATTCTTCCATGATATGCCATAAGGACCCAGTATACAAAATTTCACCAGAATCCATGACCTGCATACTGTACACTCTCCGTGTAAAAAAAAACTTTGAAAAGAAATCTGTGGTCAACAAATAAATAAATATTAGTCCCAAGCTGCCATCAAAACCATGGCTATTTACTTAGCAAGTAAATAATAGCAAGTATAATAAAAGCAAGTAATACTTGCTCTTCGGGCAATTGTTTTAGCGCTTGAGCTTTGCACTGGCTGTAGGTGTAGCACGTAAAACCCCAATGAAAATATTAAAAAATTTTATTACTGATTAAAAATAACAAAAATAACTTAGTTACATGTTACAGCCATGTTCGCCTAGTGAGCTTTCCTTATATTACCTATGTTTTTTTTTTATAAATTTTGTATTTTTTATTATTACACGTGCTTGAAAACATTTACTTTAAACTTTGGATATTTATTAAAGATTAAAGCATAAGCTTGTGATTAAAACTATAACAGGTTTACTCCACGTATTTACATATTTATAATCATTGTTTAGTTTCAAAAGTGTCCACATACTGGGCTTGTTATCCTATCAGTTCTAACCTAAAATTATACTTGCCTACCTCTTTTCATTTAATATATATGAGTCACTAGATAATTTAAATTACATAAAAATTATATAGTTTTATTAATTTTATTTGTCTAAATATGTCAATTAATAATAAATCCTGCAAAATAAGACGTAATTAAGAATCTATGTTGTCGACGTATTCCAGTGTCCGTGAAAGGTAAAATAAATTAAAATTAGATAAATTTAAAATATACTTATCGTTACAAGTCATTTTTATTTTTGCCCCTTATACATCTAAATATATCACTTTTTGTAATGAGAAATAAACTAGTTTTTGATAAAAATAAAAACCTAACCTGTTTTTGCATTATCTGTATTTATTGTTAATTACGCGTCTTTGTTGAACACTTGTTACATAAGTATAGAACTTTTGCAACTCTTGATTAAGTAAATCTTTTTGCTGTCCATAATTCATATCAAAAGGAAAGTTTTGTTCAAGACTTTTTTCCATAGTTGTCAGACGTTGTTGAATAGCTTTATAAAGTTTATCTACTTCTAATTTATCTTTGATACGTTGTAAAGTTAACACTCCATTTCTTGTAGGATTCTCTTGTTTCAATTGTTCTTGTTCATATCGCCATTGTATAGCTAAATTTTCTTTCAATTTAACAATTTCTTGTACTTCTGTCCGTCTCTCTTGCATACGCCTTTGGTCTATTTGCTTCTCGATCGACGTGAACTTTTCATAATTTTGTTTTATATTATTTATAATTTGATAGTAAGCATCATTTAATGCTTGATTCTTTATATGCAAATCTTCCAAAAGTCTTAGATTATTTTGTAGTATTTGTTCAACGTTTTTAAGTTCTTTCTGCTCCGAAGCTCGTTGTATTTTTGCAGATTGAGTTGTTAAAGGTAATTCTAGATATAAATTTTGCTCCAATGCTCTACGTGAATTAAGTTGTTGATGATAAAATTGAATTTGATGCAGATCATGTACACGTATTTTATTCATTCGCGATTCAGCAGAATGATGAATAAGTACTTTTAATTCCATAAAATCTTTATTAAATACGTTCAATTGTTTTGTATAAGCTTCATTTAGGGGCAGTTGACGAGTGCATATATCCATCAATTTATCTATCTGTTCACGTACTTTTAATTCAAACTTATCTAGTTCAATTTGTTCACTCAAACGCTGCTGTTTTGAAAGTTGACCTTGCATGTAAGGCTCTCGTTTACGAAAATTTTCTTCGTGTTTTCTATTTTCTTCTAAAAATGTCAAAATCTTATGAAACTGTTGTAAATGATTTGCTCTTCTCTGTTCTTCACTTTGTACTTGATTATGTTGTTGAGATGTTGAGCCTTGGCTGCTACCAGGTTGTGGAAAATTATCCACTAAAATATAATTAAAAACAAATAACTAATATTAAGAAAAAAATGAATTTATGAAATTATATTAAAATAACTTCATACCTGATTCGACATTAAAAAAATCCAAGATTACAATGAGAACCAAAAAAAATACTGTTTTCAAAGACATTGTGGAATAAAGAAATATCAACTTTTCAAAACTATTTTAAAACGGGCTCAGAAGTTACTTTTATATTCTATAGTATAATCTTACTATAATCATTATCTGCTATCTTAAAGTGAGGACACATAAATTAAATCAGTATGTCCAAAGTTAACATAATTGAATTTTTTTATGTAAATCGCAACCAGCACTGATATTAAATTAAAATGTCAATATCATTAATAAAATTTTTGAAGTAAAACTTCAAATTTTTTTTTTTAAAATAAATGAAAAAGAATTCTTTATAATTTTTTTTGTTCCATTAAGAATTAATAAATTATAATACTTTTAGAGAAGAGTTACTAATTAGTGTATGATTATAAGCTGTGAAAAAAGGAAGTATAAGAATGAATAAATATGTGATCTACAGAAATCAGTTTACCTTTAGAAATACTACATAAATTGTTTTCATCAACTTAGTTTTGTTATTATGGGCTGACATCTTGTAAAGGGATCAAAAATGATTATTTCTTATAGATATATCTTATAGATATAGTTATAGAACCTTATATCGATATCAATTAGTTTTGTGTGTCAAAATATCGTGAATTTGATAACAAGCCCCTAAAATTTGACAAATAGACCCGCGTTAGTGTATGATTATTACGAAAAAAGTAAGTATAAGAATAAATGAAAGATGTGATCTACAGAAATCAGATTAGCATTAAATCGATACATAAAAGGATCAAAAATGAGTATTTTTTCTAATAAAACTATGTATTAATTTCAGTTAGTTTTGAGATTCAAAATATTTTTTTTTATTTATATAAAATATCGTGAATTTAACAACTATTAGCCTTACAAATTTAGGTCTAGTTGCCAAAAAAAGTAAAAAAGTAGAAAATTGTAGAATAATCTAAAAATTAGAAGTGTCATCGTGAAAATTGTATAAAAATCTAATAGGATTTCTTTTTTAATCATAAAATAATAAAGCAATTCAAGTTTTTTCATAAAAAAAGCTTTTAAACTTTTTTTTACAATAATACAAAGCTTTGCATAAAATAGTAAATTTATTTATTGGCTTTTCTCAAAAACATTTTATACATTTTTGTTTTAACATAATTATTAATACAGACCATAATGAAAACTACATATAAATATATAATTTTTATCAATTTTTTACTTCCATCTTTTTTATGTCTTTATTTATTACTTTTATTTGTTTACTCAAGCTCATTGAGTTCATCCATGATGCTGAGTATTACCCGAATGTTCTAAATTTTTATTTTTTTGCAATGACTGTACACTTTGTCCTTGAGTACGTCGTTTTTGAACATCATTTAAATGCTTATAAAACTTTTCCAAATCTTGATTAAGTGCATTTTTGTGAGATATGTAATCTTTATTTAAAGGTAAATTTTTTTCAAATCGTTGTTCTATAATTACAAATCCTTGTCGTATACTTTGAATAAGATAATCTTCTTCCAATTCATCTTTTATACGTTGTGCAGCCAGGATTTGATTTTTAGCAGTCTGTTCTTGTTTACGTAGTTCCAGTTCAGAACGCCATCGTAACTCTACATTTTCTTTTAATTTAGCAATTTGTTGAATTTCTGCCTGTCGCTCTTGCTGACGCCGCTGGTCTATTTGCTTTGTGGTTGATATGAAATCATCAAAATTATCTTTTGTTAATTTTACAATTTTATCGTAAGTTTCATCCAAAGGTCGATTCGTATGATGCCAGACTCGCAATAGTTGCATATTTTGTTGAAGAATTATGGAAGAGTCTTTAAGTTTACTTCGTTCTTCTGTTCTTTGCTTTTTATAAGATGGATCTTTTGGAATTGGTTCGAACATATGACGGCTTTCCTCGAATTCTTGTCGTGCATTAAGTTGTTGCTGAAAAAAATCACATTGACGCAGATCGTGTTCACGTATCTCATTTACACGTCGTTCTGTTATACGTTGGATAAGTGCCTTTAATTCCGCTAAATCTCTATTGAATACATTCAACTGTTGCGTGTAAGCTTCATTTAGGGGCAGTTTACGAGCGTACGTGTCTAAAAAATGTTCTATCTGCTCTCGTACTTTCAATTCAAGCTTATCTCGTTCAATTTGTTCACTTAATTGTTGCTGTTTCGTAAGTTGATTTTGCACAGATGACTCGTATTTACGAAAAATTTTTTCGTGTTGTTTATTTTCATCTAAAAATTTTAAAATCTTACGGAATTCTTGTTGATGATTTGCTCTTTTTTCTTCTTCACTTTGTACTTGAATATGTTGTTGAGTTTTTGAGCCTTGGTTGCTATTAGTTTGTGGGAATTTATCCACTAAAATATAATTAAAAATTAGTAATAGTTAATATAAAAAAAAATTTTAATTAATCAAACTATTGTAATAATTTCATACCTGATTGAACATTAGAAAAACTCAATAAAAAAGTTACGACAACTAAGAAGTATATTATCTTTAGAGACATTTTAAAAATATCAAAAAACAAAATTTTTAATGATTTTAAAATAAGCTTAAAATTTCTTTTATATTGTAATATAATCTAATAAATTATTATCGATTGGATCATGTGCTCTCATAAATTGATCAAACTAAAGTCGATAAAATTTAATTCTACATGTAAACTGCTGTTTAATCATTGACGACGATGAAATGTCAATAATATTAATCACAATTTTTTATATTAAATGTAAAAATATACAGCTTTTATAACTTTTTTTTCGTTTCACTAAGGATTAAAATAATTATAATATTTTTATCGAAGATTCTCTTGAATTTGTAAGCATCTGGTTTTTAAAGATATCTTTTACAAGTAGTAATTAATCTAAAATTAACTAAGCTTACAGTAAATGTATCAGTGACTATACCAAGATATTGAGAACATCTAAATGTGCGACGTGTGCAAATTACATCTGAACAACTTTTTGCTCATTGGATGCGGGTTTTGATATGTTAAAAAATTTTTGGAAATCTTGTATTTTTGGATTAAAATCTCTTGAGTTAATTACGCATTTCTCAATTATAAAAATATATATAAAAGCTAGTTTTTATTATATTTTGAACCGGTAGAACAATTTTTGTTTTTAACACTTATTAATAATCATTGAAATAAAACAATAGAATAAAAGTAATTTAAAGACAATCCAAATTTTGTTCCACATTACAGGGTCTTATACGTGTAACATTATTTTTCTACGTAGTGCTTTAGCCCATCAGCGCCATGTAGTCATAAGTTTGAGCTTTTTTTCGAGATTTTTTGACTAATTTTGCGAAAAATAATTATCTCAAACGACATCTTCTGCTTAAATTCAATGAAAACGTATTAATTTTTTATGATGTTGAATGATATTGAATAAAATACTTGAAATAATAAAAATTACAAGATTTGCATAAGTATTAAGAGTACTTTTAGAAGTTAGTCATGGTCAATCCTGTACTTTTAAGCAATTTTATCATTTAAGGCAAGTAAGTGGTAATAGTTGACCGACCTTCGTTTTAAACGTTGTACATAAATTAAATACACGACTTTTGCATAATCCATTGTCGATAAAAATTTTTTTAATAATAATACTGTACAAACAGATTAGAGTTTTACTACATAAGAGCAAAACTTCTAAATTATATCCATCTGAATAAATAAAAAACCATTACCACATTTCCCAATAAATGTAAAAAAAAGCTAACGAGAAATTTTTCAAGTATCATTGAATTTTATATAACCACACTAAAAAAAAGTTTTATATATATTACTGATTGAAGACAGTAAAATTTACTTATTTCTAGTTACTTGATAAATCAAATAATTTTCAGTCAAAAATCCAGTAATCTTTACTTTTATGATAAGTAAAATTTACTTGTTTGGTTGGTTTTTATTTTAAAATCCAAATGAATTTTACGTAGGTGGGCAAGTAATAATAACTTTATTGATAAGTAAAATTTACATAAGATACTTTACTTGCCAGAAAAAGTAAATTTTACTTGAGTTTTCTGTAAACTATACAAAAATTTTCTCTCAGTGCAGAATATAGTTTAAAATAATATTTTCAATATTATCGAACTTTTTACGACGAAGATACGAATATATTATTTATCATATTATATCTAACATAAAATGCACTCGTGTTTTTTAACGAAAGGGATTTAGAATCGTAGATTTCTTTTTAATAACTAAAAGTTTTACATAAAATAGTTTATTTATTGGTTTTCCAGAATCATATGATACATTTTTACGCTATTTTTCATAAAATTATTAATTACAAAATTATTGATTTAATTTCTGTTATTGGTTGTTTCCACTTTTGTTTTCTTCATTTATACGTACTTTTTTCACTTAGAATCATTGTTTTCGATAAAACTGACCACCTGGATGTTTTGAGTCTTTACTTTTTTGCATTGCTTGTACATTTTTCGCTTGTGTGCGTCGTTGTTGAACACTTTCTAGATCTAAATAAAACTTTTGCAAGTTTTGACTAAGTAAATTTCTTTGATATGTATAATCCTTATCTAGAGGTAAATTTTTTTTAAATAGCTTTTCTATAATTATAAAACGTTGCAGTATAGCTTGATAAAAGTGATCTTCTTCTACTTCATCTTTTTTACGCTGGGCTACTAATTTTTCGTTATTTGTAGTCTGTTCTTGTTTCCGTTGTTCTAATTCATATTGCCATCGAAACTCAAAATTTTTTTTTAATTTAGAAAATTCTTGTACTTCAGCCTGTCGCTCTTGCTGACGTTGCTGGTCTATTTGCTTTGTTATAGATGAAAATTTCTCATAATTTTGTTTTATATTATTTACAATTTGATCGTATGTATCATTCAAAGGCTGATTCTTTTCGTGCCACCGTTGCAAATCTTTTAAATTATTTTGTAGTAATTTAAAAAGGTCTTTAAGTTCTTTTTGTTTTGCTTCGTACTGGCTTTGAACATTTTCATCTTTTAGTAGTTGTTTATGTTCGTTAAGCTGATGCCAGTAATATTGAATTTGTCCTAGATCATGAATACGTATTTCTTTTACACGACGTTCTGATATACGTTGGATAAGTGCTTTTATATCTATAAAATCTTTATTAAATGCATGCAATTTTTGTACGTAAGCATCATTTAATGGCAATTTACGAGCATACATGTCTAAAAAATGTTCTATCTGCTCTCGTACTTTTATTTCAAGCTTATCTAGTTCAATTTGCTCACTCAAAAGTTGTTGTTTTGTAAGTTGACTTTGTAGATGCGGCACTCGTTTACGAAAATTTTCTTCGTATTTTCTATTTTCTTCTAATAATGTTAAATTTTTTATTGCTTTTTGTCGATGACTTGTTCTTATCTGTTCTTCACTTTGCAGTTGAACATGTTGAGATATTAAGCCTTGACTGCTATCAAGTTGCAGAAAATCATCAACTAAAATATAATTCAAAATAAGCACAATAGAAAAAATATATTAATAAAATTATTAAAATAATTTCATACCTGATTCAACATTATGATGTCCAAAGAGTATCACGAGAACTAAGAAAAATAATGTTTTTAGAGGCATCGTATAAAAACTCAAGAGTTTTCAACTATTTTAAAAGGAGCTTATAAGTTGCTTTTATATTGTAAGATAATCTAATTCATTACAATCTGTTATCTTAGAGTAGACGCACATAAATTAAATCAGCAAGGTCAAAGTTAAAAAATTTGATTTTTTCCTGTTAATCACAAATAGCACTGATATTAAATTAAAATATCAATATCATTGTCAAGTTTTAGAAGTAAAACTTTTTCAAAATTTTTTTTATAAAAAATAAAAAAGGATTCTTAATAATATTTGCTTCCTCGTACAGAAAATTTTTTGTTTTTTTTATTAAGAATTAGTAAATTATTACATTTTTAGAAAAGATTTACTAAAAATTTGTGAGTATATGACTATCACGAAAAAAAAGTAAGAATGAATAAGTGATGTGCTCTTCAAAAATTGATTAGCATTAGATAGCAACATAAATTGTTTTAAATATTAAAGCGTGATAGTGCCATGAAGGTGAGTTTGAGTAGCAAACGGAGCCTGTGGCGCCCGCGACACACTGTAACGTGAAAAAGCAAACAAAAATTGTCTAAATATCATTGAATTTTATTGAACCAGAATACAGTCAAAATAATAGTTTTAATATCATCGAACTTTTTAATATACGGATATTGCTTATCATATCATATCTAAGATAAAAAACACTCGTATTCTTTCAGGAAAAAAAGCTTTGCTACAGAACATTTTTTTTTTTAATTACTTAAAGTTTTACATTAAATAATTAATTTATTGGTTTTGGACAAACTAAAGTGGTTCATTTCACACTGTCTTTAATAGAATTATTGATATGCTTTTTGTTATTAATTGTTTTCACTTTTACCTTCTTGATTTATATTGTACATTTATTACTTTTTTCACTATAAGGATCATTGTTTTCGATAAAAGTGATCACCTGAATGTTTTGAGCCTTTAGTTTTTTGCATTGCTTGTACATTTTTCGCTTGTGTACGTCGTTGTTGAACACTTTCTAGATCTGAATAAAACTTTTGCAAGCTTTGACTAAGTAAATTTCTTTGATATGCATAATCTTTATCGAAAGGTAGGGGAAACCGAGGCGAGATTGTAATTTTGATATTATTTTTGATATGATTAATGAAATTAGATGAAACTAGGAGCTCTTGTTGTAGTCCTTACAGCGGTTTAATTTGTCTAACATGGACTATATTGGCAACATACTCTACTTTTTAGAGCCAGTTTTCGATTTTCAAAATTTTTTCATAAAAACTTTTTATATATTAAAGCTTTTCTTATTTTTTTGGTGTGCATGCGGGTTTTGCGCGATAGAGCAGCTTTAAGTACTACTCATTACGAGTATTTTGCGCCCCTGACAGCCTTTGTAGCTTTTTTCCTCCTTGAGATAAGGCCATTTTAATAAATATACATTACCCGGGGTGAAATTACAATTTTTGCCGGGGTGAAATTGAAATAGTTTGCATGTGAGTTGCAAAATAACAAAAAGTTACGCCCTCGCTGGTTAAAAAAGCTTGTCTAGATCCAAAGTTATAGAAAATTGAAATTTAACTAAAAAATGGCGTTTAAAATTAATAATAATTTCTCAGATGAATGGCTTTTGTAATAAATAGCATGTACAATCGATTAAAAATAGCTTGTTACTTCAATTCTATGTAACTTTGAATCTAGACAAGCTTTTTTAATTATCTAGGGCTTATTTTGTAGCTGAGTCGAAGGCATTTAATTTGAGTGGTTATATGATACATTTTGCTTTTATAAAATTAAAGTTACAATTAAAAAACTTTTAACAAATTGATATAGAAATTGCCCTGGTAGCAATGCATTCTATTTTATAGCTTGTTCCTAGCTATTTCTTTCTAGTCCAAACTAAGAAGTAGGTTGGAAAAATAGCTTGTTCTTAGCTATAATTAAACGCTTTTCAAACGATTTCTTAGCTATTTCTTAGATAGAACGTATTTAAAATGTATAAAGATTTGAGGTGGGGTTATGTGCTGAGGAATTGTGAGGTCTCTCTCCGAGGTCCGTGTAGCCTCTATTTTAAATAGCTAGTTCCTGGCCAGTTTCAAGACATTTTTAATATTTTAATACGTTCTATCTAAGAAATAGCTAGAAAATCGTTTGAAAAGCGTTTTATCATAGCTAAGAACAAGCTATTTTTCCTACCTAGTTCTTAGTTTTGTGGCTATTTTTCTTAGGCGCATTTCTACCAGGGTGATGTGAATATGGATGTAAGGTAATGATAACTCGTAAACAAAAGCATTTAAAATGATCAGCCAGGGCTTAAAATTTTCGTTATATACTATAGTTTAAAAGTACTATTAAGATTTATGCTTGGAATTCAATATTAAAATTGTATTAAGCAATTTCAATTTCGCCCCGGACATATTGTAATCTCACCCCGTTTTCAGCGGTGAGATTGAAATAGCACTTTTTATACTTATTCTAAGTTTAAAACTAAACTATTGCATTTAGCTAATCGGGACAAAGTGGATTTTGTAGCTGAAGGGCATACTTTTAAGACCCTTTTTGTCCGGAATGAAAATGTTGAAAATAAAAAAAGTTACAGACGAGAGAAAAATAACTACAATCTTGCCCCGGTCTCCCCTATATTATTTTCAAGTCGTTTTTCTACAATGATAAAACGTTGCAGTATAGCTTGATAAAAGTGATCTTCTTCTACTTCATCTTTTTTACGCTGGGCTTCTAACTTTTCGTTATTTGTAGGCTGTTTTTGTTTCCGTTGTTTTAATCCATATCGCCGTAACATAAAATTTTCTTTTGATTTAGAAATTTCTTGCATTTCTGCCTGTCGCTTTTGCTGACGTTGCTGATCTATTTGCTTCGCGATTGATATAAACTTCTCATAATTTTGTTTCACATAATTTACAATTTGATTGTGCATCATTCATGGGTTGATTATTTTGGTGCCACTCTTGCAAACGTTGTAAATTGTATTGTAGTGATTTGCAAATATCTATAAGTGCTTTTCGTTGTGTTGTGCGAAGGACTAGCTGCAAGAAAGGGACTAACACTTGAAACCATTTAAAAGTATTGTTCAAGGTGTCAAATTTAACTCTTCAAATCCATTTAGAAAAAATGCCAGCTTGTAGAAGGCAAACATCCGCATTTTTTTTGTATTTGCAACGTTTTTTATAAAAGCTTGAAATTTAATCCTTATACAATACTTAAACACGGTTTCGAGCGTTAGTCCCCTTCTTGCAGCAAGACCTTTCAATTAAATACTTAAATCTTTTGAAGGTATTTCTTGATATAGACTTTGCTCCAAAAATCTACATTCATTAAGCTGTTGACTTTGTAGACGCGGCTCATGTTTACAAAAGATTTCCTCGTATTTTCTATTTTCTTCTAAAAATGTCAAAATCTTATGAAACTGCTGTAAATGATTTGCTCTTTTTTCTTCTTCACTTTGCACTTGAATATTGAGGTGTTGATCCTTGGCTGCGGCCAGGTTGCAAAAATCATCAACTAAAATATAATTGAAAATAAATTTAAAATGTACTTTTAATTATCAGTCATTATCACTTTTGCCTTCTATACAACTTTTATCATTTTTTGTAATGAGAAAAAAACTAGTTATCGATGAAAATAAAAACCTAACCTGTTTTTGATCTATTTGTACTTATTGTAAAGTATGCGTCTTTGTTGAACTTTTGTTACATAAGTATAGAACTTTTGCAACTCTTGATTAAGTAAATCTTTTTGCTGTCCATAATCCATATCTAAAGGAAAGTTGTGTTCAAGACTTTTTTCTATAGTTGTTAGACGTTGTTGAATAGCTTTATAAAGTTTATCTACTTCTAATTTATCTTTGATACGTTGTAAAGTTAACATTCCATTTCTTGTAGGCTGCTCTTGTTTCAGTTGTTCTTGTTCATATCGCCATTGTATAGCTAAATTTTCTTTTAATTTAAAAATTTCTTGTACTTCTATCCGTCTCTCTTGCATACGCCTCTGGTCTATTTGCTTCTCGATCGACGTGAACTTTTCATAATTTTGTTTTATATTATTTATAATTTGATAGTAAGCATCATTTAATGCTTGATTCTTTGTATGCAAATCTTCCAAAAGTCTTAGATTATTTTGTAGTATTTGTTCAACGTTTTTAAGTTCTTTTTGTTCAGTTGCACGTTGTATTTTTGCGGATTGACTTTTTGAAGGTAGTTCTAGATATAAATTTTGCTCCCATACTATACGTGAGTTAAGTTGTTGCTGAATAAAATCAATTTGACGCAGATCATTAATACGTGTCTCTTTTACTCGCCATTCAACCGAATGATGAATCAGTACTTTCAATTCCTCAAAATCTTTATTCAATACGTTCAATTGTTTTGTATAAGCTTCATTTAGGGGCAGTTGACGAGTGCATATATCCATCAACTTTTCTATTTGTTCTCGTACTTTCAATTCAAGCTTATCTAGTTCAATTTGTTCACTCAAACGCTGCTGTTTTAAAAGTTGACCTTGCATGTAAAGCTCTTGTTTACGAAAATTTTCTTCGTGTTTTCTATTTTCTTCTAAAAATGTCAAAATCTTATGAAATTGCTGTAAATGATTTGCTCTTCTCTGTTCTTCATTTTGTACTTGATTATGTTGTTGAGATGTTGAGCCTTGGCTGCTACCAGATTGTGGAAAATTATCCACTAAAATATAATTAAAAACAAATAACTAATATTAAGAAAAAATGAATTTATGAAATAATATTAAAATAATTTCATACCTGACTCGACATTAAAAAAACCCAAGATTACAATGAGAACCAAAAAAAATACTGTTATTAGAGACATTGTGTTTAAAACTATTTTAAAACGGGCTCAGAAGTTACTTTTATATTCTAGTATAATCTAAACTTTAATCATTATCTGCTATATCTTGAAGTGCGGACACATAAATTAAATCAGTATGTCCAAAGTTAATAAAATTGATTTTTTTTATGTTAATCGCGACTAGCATTGATATTATATTGAAAAGTCATTACCATTAGTCAAATTTTTGAAGTAAAACTTTTTCAGAGTTTTTTTATGATAAATGAAAAAGAATTCTCGATAATTTATTTTTTGTAATTCCGTGCATAAAATTCAATTTTACGCACCGTTTTGGGTGTGTAAAATACTACTTTTTCGCACTGGAATGCGATGCGGAAAAGTCCTTG
>JAPYZE010005242.1:0-10833 GCA_030522805.1 Leptomastidea abnormis | reverse complement strand
CATTACGTAGCATTATATTGCAAATCTAGGTAGACTAGTTTTCTATATATATATTTTCTTACAATGTTCAATGTTAATTTTATATATGCTGCATGAATAATTTTTCTTATCAGTGTAACAGTGCAATATCAGTAAAAAATTTAAATATTATTTTTTTCAATTTGCAAAATCACTTTTTGCTTACTGTACACTTTTAATCATTGTTTTTAATTGTCTCGTGATTGTACAGTTCATACGTTCATTTTCATGAAAGCCTGTTTTAAGAAGTAGAGTATATTTTAAAAAATTATGTAATACATAATTAATGACTTATTATATTTTAGAAGTAAGGAATAATTTATGGTCGATTTTTATAAGAGGCTTTAATTAAAAGTTTTTCAGGTTAATAGTAATATTAATAATAAATTTTTAAAGCAATTAACAATTATTACACGGCATGTTTCGGAAATAAGAAATTGCATGTTTAACTTAATAACTAGGATATCGGTTAAATTTATTATAATTTTACAGATGACATTTTTTGGCTATTTTTATTATATTTAAAAATTGTTTAAAAAACAATTTTATATTAATTATATAGTTGAAAAATTATTATGTACATAAATAAATTTTTAAAACTCATATAATATAATACCTGTAATGCAGTAAATTTTATGCAAGCAAAGATATCGTCTCGAATATCAGTGACGAGTTCGTTCATCGAATTATTTATTGGCCCACACTTTGCTGTATCATAAGTGAAATTGCAGACTGCACTTGGGCTGGGTTTTTTTTTTTACCTGAAAAGAAAAAAAAAAACATTTAATGTATTTTTGTACTGATAAATATGGTTAAAAATGAAATGTATATTTCTTTTTATAATTATTATCGTAAACGATGAAAAAAACATTGACAGCCAAATGGATTAAAATAAAAAATAAAATAAAAGTAGCTAAGTGTCTTTGTATATCAATTTTGCATTTTTAAATATATAAACATGTATTCATTTTTTTTATACATGTTAAAATGATTCTTCTGCAAAAAATTTATAATTAAAATCTTTTTTAACAATGTTACAAAATTAAAAATGTTAATATATAAATTTTAAATGTAATAAATTGCATTAAAAAAAATTAAATAAAAATAATATTCAATAAGATGTTTAAACGTGTACCAATTTATCACAAAATCTTTCTGGCTTGAAATTAATATTAAACGCTTACATAATTCTTTGAAAAGAATCATATTTTTTTTTTCCTTTACGACTGCTCTCTTTTTTTTCTTATTTGCAAAACAAATAATCAATTTGTAAAAACCTACTCAATCAATTTGTATTGGAAAAAAATATATATAACATCAGGGAAAAAAATTCTTCAATATATCTATTCATAATATTTATCTGATTTTTTTCTAAAAAAAATGCGGTACAGTAATTTATCATTTCAAAATGTATAAAATACATAATACCTTCGCAAAGCCAAAACTCCACACATAATTTTTCTCATCCCGAAAAACCTTACTTACCCATATTCGCTCCGAAAATTTTCATACACACCAATATAAAGACATATCCATTAAACCACATATCAAAAAAAGTCCAAGCACAGGTGTTCACCCGCAAAAACAAAATAAAAAAGAAGACTTAAAAAATAAAAAAAGTAAAAATAAAAAAAATGGGGGGGGGGAGAGCACGTAATAATAACGATAATAACTTTAGGCGGCAACTCTCTCGATTCTCAAGTATCAAATATCATCAGAAAGCGCAATTACATGGACCTCGCACTCTGTTGTACAGGTTCCAAAAGACGGAGTCGGTATTCAAGACAACGGCAGAAAAGACGACAAGCATCCTGGGCGGTTTTGGTAGTGGTCTCTCCATGAAAATCGGTCAGATGAGAAATTCCGACAGCTTCAGATCCCTCGAGGAAAAAGTCGGCAGTGCTTACGAGAACGTCAAGGTGGGTATATATACATACATACGTACATACATACGTACACACAAACGTAATATATCGTATGTATAGGTAACATCAGCAGCCACGCAATTAGTCTTTTTGCCGCCGGTTTTTTTCGAGTATGGACAGGGGAGGCTCTTACATATACACATATATCGTACGCCTTTTTATTTATTCCCAAAAGCCGGTATACTTATATTCTTTTTCTCTTTCTCTCTCTCTCTTTCTCTCCCAACCAATGATGGTCTGAGGATCGCTCATGAAACGGCATGAGACGCGCGAGCCAGACGCGCAATTAATACCACCATTAAGGCTAATGGCCTGGGACGTCTCTTTGGACTTCTCTGCTGTTCGAAACGTGTCGACATGAGACACTTTGTAGAAAGAGAGAGAGAGAGAGAAATATTCGTTAAAAAGCCTCGAGTTGTTTTAAAACGAATTTGTTTCTTTTTTGAAAGGGGAAAGGGGGGATTTTTGAGGGGGAGAGAGGGTTTATGTTACATGCGCATCTTATATTATATACTTGGTTGTTTTTTTTTTTTTTTTTTTTTTTGTTAAATTTATGGATTTTAATGGGCGACAAAATGAGCTGCTAATTTGGATTAATAAAGTCTGAAAAGATGGATATTTTATGAAAAGGGTTTAATCTTGTATTCAAGGCTTTTTTCTCTTATAAGTTGTGTATTACCTACTCTTGAGGTGGTATATGTATAGTGTTCATTTATTCACGTTGGCACGTTGATCATTGAGAAGAAAAGAAAAAAAAAATGTTGCATTTTGTTGATTCAACTGTAGATTACATTAATCATTCAGTGCTTCATTAGAGGTACTAATGATTGTTTTGATGTGAGAAATAAAAAAAAAAAAAAAAAATAGTTGGGTTTGTATTTCGATGTGGCCTACTTTGAAGTCGTAGAATTACACTTTCAAAAATAATTTTCCACGCTGTTCGCACAAGAGAATCGTCTGCAATATACGCGCAAGTATAAAAGAGGGAAGGAGGTACAAGTTGTATTATAAAAAAAAAAAAATTTCTGGGTATCTAATTTAATCATGACATTTTCTCATCAATTCATCTTCAAGTCGTGCTTTTTTCCTAAGAAATCTACAGGAGAAAGGAGAAAATGAACTGTGTGTATTTTATTTTTTTATAGTTTATGATTTAAATGGATTTATCAATCTTGACTTATTAATAACGTGAGATAATAATAATAATAAGTGACGGAGTGGAATTATTTATGAGTAATAGTTTGCAAGTAACAAATCTTATTTTACATTTAAATAATTACAGTCTTTAATTATTTATTATTTTTTTTTGTACTTTGCACATCTGATAAAAAAATATTGTCTGCTTGATCAATTCAAATTCAACATTAACACTATGAAACAATACAGTTATTTTTTTATAAAAGCAAAAAAAAAAAAAAATTGAATCACAGTTCAAAATCTCAGATATCAATTACACTTTCCAAGCACACGATATAATATAATTGCGCTTGTATTGCTTAAGCAAGTCATTTCTAACCAACTCTGAGATATATGTCAGATAAAGTACTAGTAAATGAACGATAAACTTGATTTTTAATCTACATACCAAAGAGAGGGTTAAAGAAGAAGAAGAAGAAAAAAAAATACATATATTTCCCCACTTGATGAATCAGGAAGTCATTTCTGTGCATAGCCTCAATAAAATATATATCATATCTATATATTTTTTTCATAAATTATTTTAATTCTTTATCTTCATACAATAATATATTCACTGATATTAAAATATATTCATCTCATTACAAAAATATATATAATCCAAATCAAAATCAACAAATAAATATAATACATAATCATCTCATTAAATCACCCAATTTTTTTTTTTATTTTTTTGCATCCAACTCCCTCAAAAATTTTCCATCATCGATATAATATCTAACTTACGCAAGTCCAGAGAAAGTTTTTTTTAACGCCCAAAAAATATTGTGTAACACAAAATTACAAAAAAAAAAAAAACAATCTAGGCCGTCATCAATATAACATTTAAACGCCCCAAGCTCAAACAAATCCACATCAAAAACTATTATAAAAAAAAAAAAAAATCTTTTCCTTAATTTTTTTTGTTCACAGGGTCGCGTGACACCTTCTCGCAGTAATTCAACGCAAAGCTTCGACGAGGCATTAAGAGAAGCCGGTGCATCGAGACGCGCATCTGCTGCACCGTCAGCAACAAGTCCAACCATTCCTGAAGATAAAATGTTGTCCTAGAGCGAGTGTCAACACAAGCGAGATGATAATATTTAACGCCATCATCAACATCATCATCATTATCACCGCACTCCGTCCGTCCCGTGCGCCCTAAATAAAGCTTAGTGTGGCTCTAATTGCCTCCTATATTTATATATAAATATAAATACATAACATAAATGTGTAATAGAGCTCTGGGGTCTTTATGAGATCCTTATGATTGGATCATCTCTATCTCTCGCTATCTTACTTTTTCTTCTTCTTCTTATTCGACGCTTATATCAATCATCTGGTTGGGGCTAATTTACATTGATATTCTGATGGATGGACGCAGAGTAGAATTGTGTTCTCCAATTTTTTCTGTTTTTTTTTTCCTATATCATAAATGTATTTATTTTTGGATCGCGGGCCTATACGGAGATATTTGTGGCGGGCTAAGGTCGACAACGCAAATTATCCAGACTAGCAATTTGTGCGTGTGTGAAAATCCAACCGTATCCTATACTACTCGCGTTGTTGTTTTATTGCTTCATTCTGTACTATCTATCCTTTTTTTTATTATTTTTCATTTACAAAATTTTATTTAGCTGTGCATTCTAATTTATAATATTATTATCTATCAACTACAACGTCGCATTAATGGGATTATAATATACCAAGTGTCATCGTAATGTAACATTTTGCTGTACCTTGCATTTTTTTTTTCTTTTTGTTTTTCTCATTGTGTAGCTTGCATCAAAACGATAAATAAAAAAAAAGGTTTTTAAAAAAAATATATATAAATATAAATATATAAATATAATAGCTATTATATGGAAATAAAAGAGAAGAATTAAATATATGGATATAAGACAAAATAAACAGGATAACGCTTTGGGACAATATTTATGTATTATGTATGTGGAAGATATTATGTGTCGAAGTACTCATTGCGCGAATGCCCAGCTGTAATTAAATTACTAAAAAAGAAGTTAAAAAAATAAATAAAAATAAAATAAAATGTACTCGTGGTTCGCTAAAAAAGTTGAGAACTTTATATAGTATTGCAAAAAAAAAAAGTACTGAGTTTCGCTTGAAGATGTGAGCTGCTTATAAGTTGCTCTCGACCAAGAAACGAAAAAAAAAAAATCACTGTCAAATTATTTGCACTTGCAAGTATTTGTAGATGGACGTAATTTGGAAGAATAAAGAAAAAAAAATTATAAAATAATATTAATAAACAAAAAAAAAGTAAACATCGATCATAATTTTATACAATTAGCTCTGTACACTTTCAATGAGAAGAGAGTTTATAATATGTAAGATACTGTAGCTCACATTTTACACCTTCAAGCGCGAAAAAATTCGCGCGATTTCACGTTCACACGATGACGATGACAATGGCGAAAGAGCTAAAGCAAAAAAAATAAAAATAATAAAAATAAAAAGCGTATACGTATATTTTTAGACTTACGAGGGAGTGTAAGCTTGAGTTGTGTACTCTTGAGACACTTAAAAAAACTGGATAACAAAAAATAAAGTCACTTTGATTATTGTAAGCCTTTATTATAAATAGTAAAGACACAATTGTAATTTTTTTTCTCGCTCGATCTAATTTGATCAATAAAATATTGTTTCTTTAAACAGCTATAATTGATAAATATTGTGCGTACTGTTTCGATTTTTTTCAATCTATTCTTTTTCCTTGCTAATTTTGCAAATATCTGCATTTGTTCGCGCTGCAAATGTAATATTTTTGATTACATAAATTTTCTTTTCTTCTTTTAGGTACTTAAGGGTGTCATAATAAATTTTTCGTTAATTATGTTTGTGTAAAAAAATCGATTCGATCGAATTGATCAATAAATTTGCATAAACTCAAATTCATTTAATATTTTACTTTAAATTCCCTATACATTTCACGATATTCCAAATATTCCTAACTTTTGCCATCTATTTTTTTTTTCTACAATTATTTATTCTTATTTTTCTTGAGTCTTGAATAAGATCATCATTATCGAACAGCATGTTAATATCACTTGCAAAAATTAAATTGCCAACCTAGCCATTGTTAGATTAATTATTAAAAGCTACTGTGTTGTTGTTGTTGTTTTTCTTCTTCTTTTCTTATAGCCTCATCATAATTGCAAATTTACCACTCATTATATCCGAAAGAAGAAAATTCTCACGATCAGATTACATTGTCAGACTTGAAGATTTTTTTTTTCCATTGGTTTAACGTCTTATTTACACCCCAATGACATTCAGAAGAAAGCGTTTGAAAAAGTTTTAACAATTCTTTTTTAATTTAATTATTCTATACTGAAAACAAAGAATCGTTAAAATGTTATAATATACAATATTATAACCGAGACCTATAAACCTTCATCATAATTTTCATAAATTTCATAAAATTTATTTTTATTTTCCCCCTCTGCTAATTTCTAGATATATGTGTCAATGAATTATCAAGATTAAAAATCAAATATATTACCTCTATAATTATTAGTTTTGCAACACCTTAGAGAGAGAGAGAGAAAAATAAAAAGAATAAAGAGAAATAACAGTGGGCGTTACGTATGCCAATTCTAAATAAAATACTTAGCTTAAAATTTATCAAGTTAGAAAAAAAACATCATCACGATCACTCTTTAAAAAAAAAAATCTCAATCAATTACTAACACTTTCAAGAATTCTTTTACCAAACAAAAAAAATTCCAATATCTTTTTATCCCATTCAATCCCCTTTTTCCCCCAAGTCTATTCTTGTAAAATATATAAGTACATCTAAAGTCTTACTAGCAAAATACATTTTAGTTTTCACTACAAGTTCGTCTCATTAGTTGATGTTGCACGTGCAACAACGATGACATCAATTTTCTTGAACGACTAAAAGGTGAGGATAGGAATTTATATGGCGTATTAAAAAAAGACTATACCTACTATACGTCTATCTCTTGTCTTGTCTTGTCTGATGTTTAAGTGTATAAAGAAAGCAATTCGAATTTCTTATTGTTATAATAGTGTATTTTCGATAAAGCAATACCAATATCGTGAGACATAAGTATTTATTTGTAAGATATTAAATTTTTTGCGTTAACCTATTGTAATATCAATTTTTAAAGTGTAATAATAATAATGATCGATGAAACAATTTAAATAGATAAAAAAAAAAAAAAGAAACCGATTTGTAACAGATTTTATAACCGATCATCTACTAAAGCATAACTCCTTTTATACGAAAAAGACCAACCGATACAACCAAATACCTCATTCTCAACTCATTCCAAACTTCAAAATCGACACACACACACACACACACATACATTTACACATAGACACAAAAAATCTGTTGTCACACCGAACAAGCACTAACACACTTATGTATATATATAATATAATACAAGGCTCACTCTCAGTCACCTCAAGTCACTTTGACTATTTAGGTCAAACCGCCGGTGGCGTGTAGTATAGGTATAAAGTATATATGTACACCAAGCGCAGCAGCAGCAGCAAAGAAGTCGAGGCCATTCGAAACCCGGGTTCGATCTCTCGTTACGCTCTTATACACTCTCTCTCTCTCTCTCTTTCTTTCTCGACTTCGCTCGCTCTTTCGTGTGTGTGTGTGTGTGTGTGTGTGTGTGTGTGTGTGTGTGTGTGTATTATGGTGCCGCGTAGCTAGACACGGGAATCCGGTCTGACGCGAGTTACTTGCTGCTGCTGTCCGTGCTCGGTAAGAAATTAGGGGGGAACTTCGAAAACTAGAACACACTGTATGTATATATGTATGTATATAGTGTGTCTGTAAGGTATATACCGATCGACCGGTACAATATATATATGTAGACGATGATGACGAAACGATCATTCTCTATACGTAGGTATATGTACCTCTCTTGTTAGTTTTCCGTACATTGCTCTTTTGCTATTTCTCTCTTTCTTTCTTTCTTTTTCTAGTTCTTTAACGATCGCGCGACTTGGATCGGTAAGATTGCACGCTTAAAAAATAAAAAAAATTTTAAAAAATCCTATAGACATGCGTTACTTTGGAACGTTTGTATATACCTTTGACTTTTTTTTTTTAAATTGTAATATAAATTTCGTCCGGTATACCTACATAACAGTTCGTGGGATATATTTGAATTTTACTATCCAGGTAGATATAGGTATACATAGAAAGAGGAAGGGTATTATAGATATATAAGCTATAGAGAGTATCTAAAGCAAGAATTAGATCTGATTTATCTATTTGAGTATATATATATATACCAGAGCAGAGAGTAGCTCACGATAAATCGGCAATTCGGTATATAAATGTGTATAGTATATATAGGTATAAGTGTATATATTGCTCGATTAAATCTATATCGGACTTGGGTTATTAATAACCCTATATACTACCCTATTAAAAAAAAAAAAAAAAAATCGGCGTGACTTTTGCGCGTGAGTACTGTGTAATAGTGAAAATCGATTTCGGTTATATTATTGAAAATCGTTGCTGCGCTGAAGTACAGTTCTCTATGATTCCAATACATATATAACATCACCACGAAATACTAGATACATATATATAAATCGTTTCTCAATACCATACAACTAAAAACTTGGCGAATAAGTGCGAAATTATGCACACATACGCGCTTTTTGTTTTTTTTTTATACCTCCAAAAGATTTTAACATCGAGAGAAGCAAATGGTATCGTTATGCATATATACTTGTACATATAAGTGCAAAATCAAGCGACATTTTTTATTATATATCTATAGTTGTTTTTGTGTTATAACTGATCACAACTCTTATTGTTATTGGCCTATAGAGTTCGTAAGATAATGGTACCAAAGGATAGAGATTATGATTTTCCTATATAGTGTACCTACATAATAGTGAGTCTCGAGTGTCCTGTTTTCTGTATGTGTATACATAGCTATAAACGTATATAATATGAATTTGCATGAAAACTAGTGAATATACATAAATATATACAAGCGAATATGTGCTTGGTCATTAAGCGGAATAAATGGCAGGAATTTCAAGCTTGCGTTTTCATGTTTGAGAGAGACGGTATATATATTTTAGGGGGTACATATACTTGCGAGATCAACCGCTACGTATATACAATTTTTTTTTTTTAAGTTGGTTTATAAAAGACACAAAGAGAAATCCAACGAGAAAAGGAAAAAGAGAAGTGACGTTGTGTCGATATCTGGAATATTTTACAGATCGAATTTCAAACTGGACATATATAGGTACTTGGTGAGATCGGTATCATAATTTTAAAGTTTTTCAATCTTGAGATATGCGTATATGCACATGACTTAAAAAAAAATACCTGGATTTCCGCATTGTATACTGTTTTTGTCAAATTATAAAAAAAAAAAAAGATCCCTCCCTTTCTTCCAAATATCCTGTTGATACAAACAGATAAGTATATAGACACGCAGAAGAAGAAGAAAAAAAGATCACATATATATAAATCCTTATAATCCTTATCATTATAAACAATGCTCTTTCTCTTCACAGTAGGCGTAAAATAGTCAGTAATAATCTTTCATTTTCAATTTCACTGAATTACATAATCTTAACACGCACATACATATACTGTAGTAGCATCTCTTATAATACACTCTCAACTATATACTTACATACTGTACTCCTAATGGCGCTCCCTTCTTCAACCTGTGAAAATAAAAAAAAAAATCTCTCCAAACAGACAACGCAACAACAATAGCAAAAACACGCGCCATAGGAGTTCCGTGCATGCTAACTCTATATATACCATGATATCACGCGGTGTATATAAAGGTACCTATATATACATAAGTTTAAAAGAAAAGGATAAATGTATATACATATATGTGTGTGTGGCACCTGTATGCTTGGCCTAGAATGAACCCAACATTCGCCCACCCGCGTTTCTGCTGTTGTTGTTGTAAACTTGTATAGGGAAAAGAGGGAGGTAACAGAAATCGGTATGCTGATTTAAGTGAAATTTTTGTGAATTTTTTTTTTTTTTTTTAATGTATATTTGTGTAAAAAGTGTAAGGGATGTGATTCTTATTGAAAACAAAGAAGTGCTGAGAGAGGATTTGTTTTTGTGTTGAAGAAAGAATAAAAAAAAGGAGGCGTGATAGAATTGAAATAAAAGGATTGTATTTACTTTTTTTTTTTCATCTTCCCACTTTTTCGTAAAGTGAAATCCAAGGTGTAATAATAATGGGATATATTCAAGAGGCGTGAGTAATTTTTTTATTTTTTTTTTATTTTGGGATTTAATGTACGCTCCAATATATAAAAGCGCAATCACATATACAATAACAGTGAATATATCGATTTAATATATTATTCGCTTTGTGAATTGCATTTGTGAGTATTATTATATTTCTGTGTATGAAATTACCGATTTCCTCATGATCGGTGTATGAATAAAAAAAAGGATGGGTTTTGTATGTGAAAAATAGATAGATAGATGTATATGAATGCGCATACCTTAAGATATATTCTCGCGGTGTTAAAAATGACGTAAATTATGATGCTCTTTGAGAGAAACTTTTGTGTCGCTTTCGATGACTCGATTATAAATATTTTTTTCTTTGATTTATTATAACAATCGAATTGTTTGATTCTTTTTTTTATATTCTTCTTCAATTTTTTACACTTATTTAGTTATTTATTTATTTATTTATTA
>JAPYZE010005240.1:0-17515 GCA_030522805.1 Leptomastidea abnormis | reverse complement strand
AACATATAAAGATAATATATATATATATATATGTATATATATTTATATACTTATCTATAGATAAGGATGGTGTAAGGGTTTTAACTGTAACTGAATAAATAAGGCTCAATGTTAACTGCTTACTCAACTGCTTGGGTTGAAAGCTGGAAAAGGAAGATGCGTGTTTGGCAGTTTTTAAAGAAGTAGGTATACTATTTGATGATTTTCTGGATGTATAGATCAGGTTGTTGAATGAAAGAGTAAACTTTTACTATATCGAGTTTTAAATTTAAAAAGTTTATTCGTATGTGTATTTGTTTTTGCTGATAGAGAATATAGTTTATATTACATTGAGAATCTGATTTTTAAAACTTATAGAGATTTTGATTTCTTATAATTGGAGTAATCTGATAAGAAGAAACTGAATGTTTTTAAAGATCGATTTACCACAAATAAAATTAAAATTAAAATACAAATCTAAGAAAATACCATCCTTTTTCCTTTTAGCTCGATACTCTAGACTTGTACACGTATACATAAAATTTTCAGAAGACAAATCGAAGTTTATTCGACTGGAATTTACTTCGACACTTGAAGTAGTAGTTCTCGAAAGCTAACTTGTAAGTCTGATCTTGTACATAGTCAAGAATTTACGTAAAGGCCAATTGAACTAAAGTGAAGATACAGTATAGTAGGGTATTCTTCTTTGGTGCACCCACTCTAAATTTTCTTGCCAATGTTGAAAACGACAGACAGACTTATATGTGGTTTTGCAAGTGAAGTACAAGTGAAGTCGAAGGTAAATTGAGAACATTTGGTAGTTCTTGTTTTGAAAAAAAAAAAAAAAAATAGAAGAAAATGATAATTAACGTTAATTTACAATTATAAAAAATTATTTCAATAAAATTATTAATAAAATCAATCAACAAAAATTTAATCATACAAAAAACATTTTATTTACGTACTAAAACATTTATGATTTCAAGTAGGTATACTATAACGTTAACGAAATACATGTAATATACTTGCAGCTCATGTGTAAAATGCCAACTAAGGACTCTCAGAATAGAATAGGTCTCTATTACTACTTCGATCGTCAAGTTTGAGTCAGCCTGTATAGTAATATAGCCACTCTTGCTCCATAAACTCAAATCAGATACGTGACCAGAGTAGTTTCAAGCCTATATACGTATACCTATCATACCAACGAAACACACCAGCCTTCCTCCTTCTCTTCCTTTTCCTCCACCCTTCTCATTCTCTATATATCCCAGAACTACTAGCAATTTCTGCTAACGGACCGACGAACGAAAAGGTGCGATACTGACTTCCTTTTTCATTCATTGCCGAAACCCTAGTGCTTCCGATATATAAAAAAAAAACTCACCACACTCATCCTACCCTTTTTTTAACTTCAATAACTGCTCTTTATATATCGTCGTTTGCTTTTAACTTTTCTCATCGACAATTTTTTTTTTTTTTTGACTTGTGTATGTGTTAACACCTACTATGCTTTATACACATATCTACATAGGAGTTACAGGACGTTAAAGAGAATTGAGTCCTTTTTCATGAATTTCAAATTTTGATGAAATGGGGAATGTGTGATACAGGCAATAGAAGGATATTGGCCATGCACTAAATCTACTATTTTCTCTCTCTCTCTTTTTTAATCGTTGAATACATTAAAATGCTATAACGTAATAATAGCTTTTTTGTTTACCCTAATAAAACTACTTTTTACTGAATATACACTCTAATTATTTTTTGTGTCTACAAATATGCAGATACAATAATCATGCAAAAATTAAATTGTAAATTAAGATGTTAAGTGCGAAGCGAGGCTTGGTGAAAATAAAATGAGATTATTATGATTGTCGAGTTTTGCTTATACCTGATATAAGCACCAACACAATCCACATGATCCCCACCAGGCTCTTCATCATGTCATTGTGACGTCACGTCCGCCTCATTTCTCCTCTGCGTCGTGATCTCCTCCTTCTCCCCCGGATCCTCAGCGTTCTTTGACTGAAGCAGACGATTCCGCGAAGAGATACCTGAAACAAACGTACGATTTTTGTTTTTATTTTACTTGCTTTTTTAATTTATGAGTAGGTATGTATTTATTTTTTATTTTTTTTTTTTTATTAGATATGATTTTTCATCGAGCTTGTAGAATAATTTTGAATATTTGATTTTACAAATTGGTTGAGAGATGTAGAATGTTAGATAAGCATTTTGTAATATGTTATGTGATAATTTGATGCTGATGATGAGAGATGAGGAAAAATGACAATTTATCAGGATGCATACGTATCATATGAAAATGAAATTTTGTTTTTTTTTTTGGAAATTGAATGTAATTTGAGTTTGTGTGTAATGTATGTAATGAAAAGTCAATGTTGACTTATGATAATGAATGCTTTGCCATCATAACAAGTGTTGACATTGTAAATTTTACTTAATAATTCATGATAAGGTGGTTATTAATATTCATAAGTAAACAGCATTATTGTAAAAATATTATAGTTTTTTTTTATCCCATATATAGCTCTGAAATTTTTTTTTTTTATTAAAATTTAAAAATAAAATAAAAAAGTTATAAATTGATAGTAAACTTCATTCCAATAAAGTAAAAAAAACCAGTCAAATTAAATCGAATCCGTCTTCTAAAGAAAAAAAAAAATCAACGAACTTTTTACTTGACAGAAACTCAGATCGGAATCCCTTCCATTAAATTTTTTACAATCAAACTATCCCAACGTACTATCGGTCCATCACATTGCTTCCTACGTCTTTTTCTTCCTCTTTCGAAAAAAAAAAAAATCCATTTGCCATAAAAACACTAAACTTGGAACACTCAAACTCCATCGCCAGCAGCTGTAAAACGTTCCTACCCTAAAACACACACATAAACGCTTTCCATTGCGTAAAAAGGGTGAAACCTGACTATACAAAGGATTCACTCGTCATATCTACTCAAAAAAAAAAAAAAATCGACTTTTTTTTATTCACATTTTTGATAGAAGACGTCGACTGGTAAAATTCACTAAAACCAAAAAATTTTAACACTCCACACACACACACAATTCCATTAAAAAAAAATTCAACTATAGACACCCTCCACTCAATATTTATATTCCAGGTGTGAGCAACGTACCAAAAAAAAAAAAAATAAACGGATTTAACGGTTAACGGTATAACGTCGCGGATATGACGTGGTTGCACATCGATGTTCAGATAAAATCCATATAATACGCACTATCTATATATATATATATATATATATATGTATATACAGATATATGGTTTATATTGGTAAGCTCGATTGACGGCGATCGACTGGAAAGTATTAAATAAACGATGCGCTTCCGTCTACGCTCTATTCGCACGAATGATTGATACATCCGAGATACGCAAACGCGTGAAAAAAAATTTTTTTTTTATTCTATTTTCAAAATATAATATACCAAATTTTATTTTATATGTATACGTATATACATAAAAAAAAAAATTGAAAACTGTCAACTTTAATTTGTTCGTTGATGTAAAACTATATATACCATAGTATATCTGCGTATAAAGTTAGGAAAAAAAAAGAGCACAGAGAAAACGGTCTACTTGTATCTGCACGTCACGTATATTCGATGTATGGGGAGGGGGAGGAAGGAGATGGAAAGCTTGAAGAGGTGGAGGAAAAAGGAAATTGCAGCGTGTTCCGCCGTTAGGTACTGTTATACCGACGTGACATGTAGTGGAGGCAGAGAGAAAGAGAGTACTAGTCGTTGATTGTTCGCGAATGTCTGTATCTATGTGTGTGTGTGTGTGTGTGTGTGTGTGTCTGTGTGTGTGAAAAAAATAGGGGTAGAAAGAAAAGGTAGACCGTGTAACGATTTACGCTGATTTGTCGTTCCCGATCACCAAGCTACGTACGTACATACATACATACATGACATCTTCTTTTATTTTTGTCACTAACACTAGAAAGAGATCATTTTTTTTGTTCTCTTTCTCTATCAACGTACACGTTTGTGATGCCGGCTGATGTAACGTCGTTTGTTCCACTGATTTTTGCTCTTTTGCTTTCTCTATACGTTTATATAGATATACAAGGTGATGTGTGTGATTTACTGAGGCAACACACACACACACACGAACACATGCGTTTTGTTCTCTTTGTCTTTTTTTTTACTTTCTTTCTACCTCGTTTTTTTCTTTCTTTTCTACTTCTTTTTATCCGTTCGAACATCCGATGAGAAAGATGAGATTGTTTTCGTTATATATGATGGAAAGAGTGGGGGAAGGATTTTTATGGTAGTGGGAGAGGTTTGTGAATGAAACGACAAGTTAACCTTTTCTTTTTAAAAAAAAAATCTTTTCATTTTTTAAAAGATGTGTGTATACATATACTGATAAAGAGTATGTATGTTTAAGGCTCAACTTTGTTTAGGAACCTGTCGAGTGCACTACTACCACTAGCTACTACTGTTGAGTTAATATTGTAATTTTGAAAGTTGAATATAAAAGAGGATAAAGGTTAAAAGGGAAAAGGAGAAAGGAGATGATGGAAAGTTAAACATGGAAGATTAATTAATTAATTTTAACCAAAGCTTTTAAATAAAGCTGCATCATATTATGCGAAAGAGATTAAATCAAGTGGAAATAAATGATTTTTCTATACTTTATTCTGAGATTCTAATATATATATATATTTTTTTTTTCAATTTTCAAAGCTCCATCCGAGAGTTCTATTTTACTTTATACAAACGCCAAGAAATAGTAGTAGTAGTAGTAAAGATCGATTGCTTTATCAAATGCCATGCAACAGGAAAGACTCTGAGATTAAATTTTTATTGGATCGTGTCGAGGGAAGTGACATTGAATCCTATACGCAGCAGCATCTCTCTCTTTTTTTTATCTCTCTTTCTTTCTTTTTTTTTTTTTTGCATCAACAACTAAATAAAATAAAAAGGAATTTTGTTATTAATCGCATGTATACACCTGCTTTACATGACATATCAATTTATTTATACGTTTTATTATATACATATCTCTCAATAAATATATGTTCCAAATTGATTATACGTAAAGTTTACATTGTAAAATTAAATATTCTTTGTCAGTTTGTACGCTGTTACTGATACTTTTTGAAAAACATATAGTCAAAAGCACAATTTCATTACATAAATTTATATATCAAGCACAAACAATAAACAATGCGGCAAATTTGAAAATTTTCCATTAAAATTCAATTACGTTAAAGCGAATACTATTCGGTTTAAAGTCCTTGTTGAAATGAAAATCTAACTATAGAATAATTGCATCTTCCTGTCACGATTCTCAAAAAAAAAAAAAAAAAGCGCATACTTCTTTTTTTCACTCTCTTCCCTTCAATCTATAAAACGTCAACCGCACAAAAATCCAGACTTGAGATGAAAATATCATATATACCACCCACACACGTTATGCGCTTGTACATGTCATCACGAGAGAGATAGGTATATAGAAAAGAGCAGAAAAAGTGTACTTGCAGAATAGAAAAAGAGAGAAAGAAGATATATAGCTTTGAGCGGCAGCCACTTATATTATTATCGGATATTCAAGCCTTGAAAGAGAGATAGAGAGAGAAAAATAGCATTCACAATAGCGTCAATATCCGCGCATACTTGACTTTCACCACCACCACCATCACAAAATATGTATATATAAAGAGGCTCAAGAGAAAGCCAAAATGGACTTTCTCTCTTTCTCTCTCTCTCTCTCTCTCTCTCTCTCTCTCTCATCTTCCTCTCATCCTCTTCTCATCTTGCTTAAGTCGGCAACTCATCGCAGTAGCAGCGTATATATTTATAGCAGCAGCAAAGCGGAATTAGTTGCGGCCTTCAAAGGGAAATGCGATAAGTGACTGTGTATACACACTTCCACACGATCCGACACACAGAAAGAGAGAGAGAGAGAGAGAGAGAGAGAGACTTTTGGGGATTTGGGCCAGGATAACCATGAGCTTATCTCTCTCTCTCTCTCTCTCTCTCTCTCTCTCTCTTCCTCTTTCTGTTTTAGTCACTTGCGGATTTTCCTTTGATTTTTACCGTATCAAGCAACCTCTATTTCCTTCTTCTCTTCTTTCGTTGTTATGTACATTTCTTTAGGTATTTATTTGACCTGAATAAATACCTTTTGTGGTCCAAGTAAATGGTATTTTTATAAATATAACAGTAAAGATTAAAAGTGTGTGTAAAAATAAAAAGAGATACTTGAAAGAAGTATAGAATGTAAATTGATAATGTTCTACAAAAAACTGTTGATTACGCTACGTTAAAAACTTGCAGGTTATTATGCAACTAAAGATAAACGGAAGAGAGGAGGGGGGAGAGAGAGAGAGAGAGAGAGAGAGAGAGAGAGAGAGAGAGAGAGAGAGAGAGAGAGAGAGAGCTTTACCTATACAAACCGAATGTTAGTGCAACTGACCAATAAATTATCCATGCGATCGTAATGTTTACTACCGTATAGTAGGGGTATTGTGTGTGTGTGTGTGTGTGTGTGTGTGCACTGGAGGAAGCAGAAGCAGCTGCTGTGTTATACGAGGGTCACTATACCACTACCACCACGAAGCAGTAGTAGCATCACAAACCACGAAATGGTAAACACAAGAGAGACAGAGAGAGAAAGAGAGGGTGATATATAGAGAAACGATCGGTGTATTGCTTATCGCATCATGAGTGTGTGTATGTATATGTATATAAGGAGTTTGGTTTATTTTAAATAGTCAAAGAAGCAAGTAGCTCGTAAAGACACCTATTTGTTTTACAATGAGTAATAAAATAAACACACTCGGAGCAATAGCTTGCGGTTATTATATTGACAATGTGAGAAATCGTTGATGGAGAAATTTTAGTTTGGGTCGCATATACATAAAGACTCTTGGTGAATTGATTCTTGTGAAAATTCAGTTAAGACTGTGTCTGTGTGTGTGTGAGAGAGAGTTTTGGCTCTTTTGTTGAGACGTTATTTGCAAATGACTGGATTCTATACTTGGAAAATGGCTTGTGAAAATCATAAAGTTTTAGAGAGAGAGAGAGAGAGTTTGCAAACTGGAAATTTTGATGGTTTACGACTTGTGACACTTGGATTTTGGATTGGCTTTAGTTTTCTTTGAAAAAACACATAATGCGTCTGACTATATTTGTCTGTTTCTACTGTATAAATGACTGGATTTTATAATATATATATATTGGAAAATGGTTTTTCAAAAATTAAGTGAAGATAAATTAAGCTAAAAAATTTTGTGGTGAGTGTAATTTGTGACATTCACGTTTTCATTAACTTATTTTTCTTTGTACACGTTAGTGTCTGACTATACTTAGACATTTCTACTGAACGACATACACAACTTCTTTTTTAATTTTTAAAATGTTATTTATCATGCATTACTTTAGAATTCTTTTGAAAAATTTATAAAAAGCAATAACTAAAAAGATTAGATAAAGAAAGTAAGTGAGAAACATAATTTAAGTAGAAATATCAAGGTATAGTCAGACATTATGTATACAAAGGAAAAACAAAATTGTTTAAATCCTAACATTTCTATTGTTCCACAGAATAGTACCTATAAAACTTCTCATTTTCCCCTCACACTTTCAAACATTTAAAATTTTTAATCAAACATAATTTGCCGCACCTCGAAAATCTCGTTCAAAACCCAACTCATCCAACCAACTTCCAAAACTCCAACGCAACTCAATCGCTCGCCTTGAGAACAAGAATATCTGCGCTCTCTCAAAACTTTTAGCAACCACAGAAAATTATCTTCTCCAACAAATATATCCAGCATGTATCCATACGCCTTGTACCTTCTAGATAAGTACACATACGTAGAATATCACTTGCACAGGTGAATAAAAGTACAAGTAAAAAAACACTATAATTCCTCAAACTTAAAATACAATAAAAATAAATTAACAAGTCGACAAGTTTACTTTCTCTAGTATCGAAAGACTAGAATAAGCTATATAGACTAGAAAGTGGCAAGCCACGAATGTAAATTGTTAATGAAGCACACAAGGGAGTGGCGTGTTTGTGTGGTCTTCTGCTTTTTACCAGTAGGTTACAGGTGTATAGCTTAATGGAGTATATAAAGCAGGTAAAAGGAACTTGGTTTTTGCAGGTATATAACGAGACGCGTGACGCTGTTACCGCAAAGTAAATTAGTTATTAACGTACTATATACGCACAAGAACGAGTTAACCTTAATCTTACTTTTATTTTTTTTTTTTTTTATTGCAGATTTATGTATAAAAAAAAGTTTTAGGGGATAAATATACTATCTAAGATAAGTGGTACTCTAATTCTTTGACTATTATTTTTCCTAAGTTTTATCAAATTTTTTCAACAAAGTTAATACGTATAGTCGTAATATTCGAGAGGTTACTTTTTTTTGTGGGTTGAAGATGGGGAGGGGGGGGGGGAAGGAAAGATTAACGAGATGCCGTAAAAAATTTTTTGGGGATTAATAAAAGTGACGGGTAATATATTAGGGATAACAACCACGAATAAATTGAGCTGGAATGTGTATAGTTATATATATGATAGAGTACACACATATAGATACATAGAAGAAAATTTTTCAAATAGTCTCATATTTTTCTCTGATCTCTTAATCCTAATTTTTCGAGATGCTTCTAATGTCCTTGGCGGTATATATGTACACATAATTACCAAGAGGATAAACTCTGAACGTCGTTAATATTTTCTTCTTTTTTTTTTATCTTTTAAGCACGTCCTTTAATTAAGACTTGCAAGCAGCAGATGTGTCCTTTTTATGAAATACTTACTAAGTATGTACATTTACTCTTGAAGTTTCATGGTTAAATATTTATGATGAGCAAAAATCAAACGATATATAAATTTACAAACATTTGTTCTGTACACGCGACAATAATATTTTAATGAAGCAATTATATTACTCTATACCTTTTACAAACCCACTTCGTGTAACATTAAAATCCAATCCACTTTGAAACAAAAAAAAAAAATAAAAAAATGAAATGTCATAACCCACCGCAAAATTCACAGAACGATCGAAAATAATCCAATTCAATTTTCCACGTATAAGCAAGTAAAAAAAGTTTGAAATTAAATGAACGACGATTAATAATAAAAATTGAATACTAAGCAAATATGGTATAACGATGCACACAACCCGTATATAACAACATATCAAACCTGAATGTGGTTTTGGAGCTTTTAATTATAACTGCTCTACGCAGATTTTTTTTTTTATTATATTCATAAATTTTTCTCGATTTTACTCTCATACCTTTACTTTATCTCTCAAACCAATCGTGTATATATGTGGTTTCGTTGCGAATCCACGTATTTATAGATATAATAGCATGAAAAATCACCGATTCATTTATAAAAAATTCAAGCACACGCAGTATATACGTGAAATATCAGTAAGATTAACAGAGCTTTGGTTGTGTACCAAAATAAATAAAAATAAAAAAATAAATAAAAAGAAAAATATTAAAAGTTCTGTGTTTGACGGACGATACCGTAAATCCTTCATAAAATCGTGAGGTTTGCATATAGGATTTTTTTTACACACATCGCAGCTCTATAAAACAGCGAAGTGCAAAAAACAAAAAAGCTGTCTGATATAAACAGCGAGAGAGAGAGAGAGAGAGAGAGAGAGAGTTATAAGCGCGTATACACGGTTAATTCATAATTCAGAAATTTTGTGAAGCCGATTTACGCTGAGCCGACCGACTTTTTTATTCTATGTGTGTGAAAATAAGAATAAGAGAGAAAATATTCTCATGAATTTACGAGACTTGAACTTTGGCCAAAGTCGTGTTATAGCTATTATTTTCACGAATTGTTTTTTTTCTTATAACTACAACAACGACGGTAACAAACTTTTTGTTAACCGATCGATATTGTCTTATTTGCTTATGACAATTATTTGCGAGGGTTTACTAACTATCTTGCTATGTAAATTTTTTTTTTTTTTTTAATTGGTTTATTAATGCAATTTGGTTTTATGCATCAGTAATTTCAAATATCGACGTTTTTTAAACAGCACAAGCAGAAGCAGTTTCGCTTTGATTAAATTTTATTAATAAATGAAGCTGGCTCAACCGCAACGTGTTGATTACTTGATAATGCTAGATTACGTGCTTATTAAATTATTTTTATGAAGGTTTCCATGAAAATTAAATTATTTTATACCTTAAACGTATTAAAAAGCTCAACTATGTAAATAAAATTAACTACGAAACAAATAGTAAGATTTGTCGTCTATGTGTTACAAATTCTACTACTAAGTCGGGAGAGAAGTCTAGAACTTTAAAAAAAAGAAGAAAATAAAAAGAGGAACAAAATGGTGAAAAACAATCGGCTCGAGTGAGTGAAGGCAGTTTCGATGGGATCGAATCGAAACGCGGAGAAAGCACAAGGAGAGGAGCTTGCGCTCAGGAGAGGAAAAGCAATAAAGGTGATCGTCAGCTCTCGAGGTCGGCCCGATAAAAAGTCGTAAAAAACAAGAGGGAAAAAAGGAGGAGGTGGAAGAAGAAAAAAGTAAAACTCGGTAAAATTGGAGAGGCTACCCGTTATAGAAAAGTCTCTTTTTCTCTCTCTTCGTCGTCAGTTTAAAACCTCTGTCTGTATATGCTTTCTGATTTTACGTCCGCATTCGTTATTTATTAATTTCCTCTGCATTGCAAATAAAGCTCATTCGCAAGAAGAAGAGAAAAAGAGAAAGAGACATGCAAGAGGATGGAAAAAGGGGGAGATACGACGAGTGAACGAACGAAATTATTAATCGAGCTCGCTGGCCTGAAATTCGCTCGATTTATTAAGTTTTTTAAAAATGATTATTCTATTATAATAATAAGAGGATTTTTCGTAAGTGATTTAATAACGCGGACACGATTAAAATTCATATGCACTGAAATATTTAATAAAGTGCGTGGGAGTAAATAAGGTTCTTCTGCATAATTAATTTAATAATTTAATACGTGTTTTCTACAATGGCCTAAAATTTTGAATTCGATAATAAGCTATATTTTTTCAACAAAAAAACTGTTATCAAATAAAAAAAAATATAAAGTATCCGAAAGCAGATCAAAAATAAAAGACATAAAGTAGAGTCCAACACGTTTTTAGAATGCAGATTTCAATCTTGTGTACGTCCGTGTCATGTGAGCTAAAACGGAATTTCATTTGCCGCACACGCTCACCTTCGATCCATAATAAAAAAAAAAGAAAGAAGGAAGGTCGTAAATATAGACATATACTACATCATCCAACCCTAAGATATTTAATCTCATTCTCCTACATCATCTTCTTTTTCTTTCCAGTAAGATCTACGGATCTTTTTAATAATTGACTGTCTACCACGTGATACTTCATCGGAATGACATACAGAGTCAATCTTCGCTTTCAAGACACGGATCGAATAGATAAAAGCTGGATATTCTGCAAGTGATGATAACGCTTTGACAAACAAATTTTTTTTTCTTTTTTTTTTCAAAAGAGTTATTTGACCTCTATGTTAAAAAATCTATCCGTTGAGCTTTTGAGCTTTAAAGAATTTGGATCGCTAGCGATGTGATAATTTATTTTTTTATTCTATCTTTTGAAAAACTTGGATGAAATACTTTTTGAATTATGCTTAGTCAAACGTTACTAAAATTCTTAGAGAAAAATTTTAGATTGTGAATATATTTTATATAATCACATTTCCTTATAATTATGTGAATTTGGAATGTTAAAAATTAATATTATTCGTCTGTGGCTTTGTAGAATTAATGAATTATTTTAAATAATTTTCGAAATATTTGAAAAATAAAAAATTATTTTAAAATATGAAAGTTTTCTTCGACCATAATTTATCAGTAAATATTTAACGTGAATAAAAAAAATTAAGTAAAATCGTTTAATTAATCAATTATTCAACGTAAGCGTTATCAAACTTATCGATGAATAGATCAAATCTAAAAAATAATAAAAAAAAAAGAGCAAGATAGATAAGCGCCTTACCCTACTATACCTAACGAGCAAAATCTCGTGATCGCGCTTATTTTCATCGTACCGCTTTGGAGCTGCTCTTAAAAAATTCATAACCTTCCCCTTTCCCCCAACCATTCTCTTCCTCATTGCTATAACGTTATACTTTCACGACCCCAATAGTTACCCTCGTTATTCGAAAATAAATTCACTCCTCACCACCTTTATAAGATTTCAACTTCATTTTATTCGTGGAGAATTTGATATTTTACTCAAAAGTTCGACTTAAAATTAAATTTAACGTAGAAATGCGCGCAAGAGCTTATTTAAACTTATATATACAAAAACTGAGTATACATACACACACAAACACACTATATTTACTCTCAAACAAAACCACATCTAAGTATGCGAACCGCAGGAAATTAGATGAAAGGTTAAAGTTAAAGACTGAACCAAAAGCTCGTCTATAAATTGGCAAATAGTGAACAAAAGTTTAACAGGAGTTGTAAAAATCTCAAACGAGAAACGTAATCGAGCTATAGCGAATTTGGTTGATGAGAAGGGATAAAAGGAAATACCTCGCGTGGAATTTATACGGATGAAACGCCGCTATCTATTTCCCTTTCTCATTCAGCACTCGGATGGGGAATCACAAGGATATTAAATTATTCGATATCCTCATGGTCGATTCTACCGAATGCTATACTGCATATTCATAGTCGAGTGAAATTTCAACGATATAGCCAAGGTTTTTTTTTTGTAATTATTCTGAGTATGAGTGGAATGTAGCGTGTTTTTTTTATGCTTTTCTCACTCCAGAATTTTTATTTTTTTTTTATAGACTTGGCATACATGTTTCAGTTTACTATGTTTTTATTGTATTCTGTTACTGGTTGCTGCTTTAGGTATTCAAAAAGTTTTTCTCTGTATGGATATATAACTTTGGAATATGTGAATTAAAGCTAAATGTAGGAATTTATAATTTGCTGCTTTTATCTGAACGGTAGAATTAAATTTGTGAGATGCAGAGTTTTTTAAATTAAATTTTTGTTTATGTTAATTTATAGCTTAAAATTATTATTAATGACATATTTGAAATTTTGTATTTCAAAATATTATCTATCATTAATTGAGAGTACGGAATAATTACAAAATTAAATATTTTAAGAGGAATAGGTATATTATTGAAAATTACATATTAAGTCAAAATTTACGAAATAAATAAAGTATAAACTGAAATATAATTATTATTTATTAAATATTTAATAAATCAAAAGGAATAACGCAAAATGCTCTGATAAGCTTTGAAGTTTAATATAACATATAGAGGAGAAGGTATTTCGATACACATTAATAAATTCAGATTTTCAATGACTACGTTATCCATAAATAACAGTATAACCATTTATAATAAAATAAAAAAAAAATAGTGAAATATATCGTTAAATTTATTTCACCTATACGTTAAAAGATAAATTCTCAATTACGAAAAAAAAAATAATATACATTTTTCATACCCTATAACACTATTGAATAAACACATGAAATTTCCATTACCTATACACATCATCTAAGGATCCTCAATCTCAACACGTATAAAAAAAAATAAAAAAAAAATTATACAAAAAAATAAAAAAGAAAAAAAAAAGAATAGCTTTAAATCGACGACCTACTAAATCGTCATTCTGCAGCGTCATCCATATCAGAAGCAATACGGAAAGGGGCTTACAAAATCCTCGTAAAACGCATATAAAAAAAAAGAAAGAAGAAGAATAAAAAGAAAAGAAAAAAAAAGGAAGAAAAATTCAAAGGCGATTTTCTCAAGCCACAACGTTCCGATTTTGTCCAAAGCATATATACCTATATAGATATAAAGAGAAAAGACACAAAGAAAGACATCCAATGCAATCATTCGTTCACGTGTGTGTGTGTGTGTATGTGCTGTTATCCACCTTAGCTCAGCCATATCCCACGCACGCGCTGCATAAATCAGCAGGTTTCTCATATTGTAAGCAATAAAAATCGTGAGATATACGTATCTCGATCAAAAAAAAAAAGAGAAGAGAAGATAGTTGGAAGAATAAAAGGGCCATCTGGTGATCGATGTATTTTCTACCTCCATATACGCGTAATCTTCCAACACTGCGTTTTTTTTACGAGCAAGGTGTTATCATGGTATGGACCACGTATATAGGTAGAAGAACAAAAGCGATAAGTTGGTACTATGAAGGAGGTAAGATGAAAAGACATATTGAGGAGTAAGATGCTCACTTGTATACAGTATTTAAGAATTGGGATAGCTTATTTAGTAACTTTCTCGTTTGCTTAATTATGTTAATTGTGTTTTTTAAATTATCAAATATCTTACAACGATACCAATTTTACACATCTTTTACAAACGCGTATAACATAAACTCGCTAAAAAAGAAAAAAAAAAGAAAAATTAACTAAACTTTAACACAGTAAGAGAAGGCATACAGAGATAAAATTTTACGAAAAGAGAGTCGTTATCGCTATAACATTGTAGTTGCGCCCCGCACTATAAATATTGCGCGATAACGCGAAAATCAAGAATTCCAAATGCGCGCACGTGTAAGCTCGCGTTACCTGCCTGCCTGCCTGCCGTTGGCCCTTTGCAATTACTGTATACGTACGTACGTATGTACGTACAGACACAAACAGAAAGCCTTCTCGAGGTTTACTACTATGTCTTACTCAGTCTGTACTATATGGTACTGAGTCGTACGTGACGCTTGTGTCTAATTGCGTGCCTCGTTAAAGGAGCGTGTGTGAGCGAATGTATGAGAGAGAAGAGGAGAGGAGACGGTTATATATATATATATTTTTTAGTAAAAGTAATCAAAAAAAATAAAATTTTTTTATTCTCATTCACAGCTTATGCAGTATCAAAAAAAAAAAAAACTATATTATCAAAGCTCATACAAACCGTCATGATTTTACTGTAGCTAAACATTCCATAAAACCAATCTATCTCATTTTTCCACTTTTCATAGGTACTCTCTATGTATATAGGTATACAGAAAAGTCAAAGCAAGTGTAAAAGTGGAGAATTCATCAAGCGTGCTAAATCGAATTCTACCTCAATAACCCACGGCAAACATTTATCAAGAGGTCTATGTAGAGTTTCCCCCCCCCCTTTCTCTCTCTCTCTTTTTTAACTAAAAAAAAAATTGTCTAAACTCTATACAGAGAGAAACGACAGACGGACATGGAATTGAATTTCAAAAATAACGACAGGTATATATATATCGTGAAACACCGGAAAAGAGGGAGTGAAAATCTAGTCAAAGGATACAAGGGGGGGGGTGGAAGGAGGGGGTTGCGCAAATAGAAGACAATTAATCGAAACCAATACACCACGGATACGGCATAAGCCCTCCCCACCTCTTCTTCCTCATCTACACTATAGCTGAAAATGGCCTTATCCGAGCATCGACATACCAGAAACATCGAACAGAGAAAGAGATATATAGAACGAGAGCACTTGGAGTAGTAGAAGTAGTAGTAGTAGTAGTAGCGCATCTCGTGGTGCGCGTGGGAGAATGAGGAGGGGGTGGGGAGACGAGAGTGTGTGTGTGTGTGTGTGTGTGTGTGTGTGTGTGTGTGTGTGTGTGTGTGTGTGTGTGTGTGTGTGTGTGTGTGTGTGTGTGTGTGTGTACCTATGTGTTTTCTGGAATAAAAAAAGAGTCAGAGTTGGGTGCAGAGCGAAAAGAAAGGAAAAGAGGATGGCTGCCACGGAAATATTGACCTCTCGCATCTCCATTGTGTCACGTACCACAGTCTTACTAAAAGATGTGAATACATGTATATGTGTGTGTATATTTAGAGGAGGGAGGATATAAGAGAAGCTCAAGCTCTTCGTCGTACATACGCGAACTTTACGCGTTTGCCTTTTTCATTCGACGTTTTTGCGCGAGAGACATGTGAGAGAGAGAGAGAGCTTTGCTTCCTTTTTTTTATCCACCCCTTCTCCTCCTCTTTTTTTCTCGACATCCCTCTTGATTTTTTAGAGTTACTTTCTCTATGTCTCTTTCTCTTTCACTCTTGTTAGCTCGCGACGCGCGTTTACCCGGAAATATTGGCATTTACGATTTTTCAAAGTGCTCGCGTAACGAGAGCGATAAAAACGCAACCCGAAAGAGAAAAAGTATGTCTCCAATTTTGTTTCTCTCATCCTCAACTATAGGTACTCTCTTTTCGTTTCGTATTAAATTCGTTTTTTTATGGGAAAACGAGTGACTTATATAGTTTCATTTACAAAAATTATATATAAAATACGATACTCTTGCCAAAATACTGAAATATTTATGATAATTAAAAAAAAATTTAAATCCGTGCTTAATACAAATTATGCAAATTTTTCTTTTTTTTACGAAATTCGAAAAACTGCCAAGAATTTTTAATTCCAATTAGCGATGAATAATCAAATAAATCCTTTGATATTACAAAAATTATCTTCATTTTTATGTATATCCGAGCTTTTTTCTACTATTTTCCCCTTTTTAAATAAAAAAAAAAATTACTTACAAAATTTTATCTTCACCCCTTTTCCCCTTACTCTTAAAAAAAATATATATAAAGAAAAAAAGTAAACCCTCGCAAAGAGTCCAAGCTTAAAAAAAAAAAAAAATCACGTATTCGTAGCACGTCCGATCTTCCACCATTAAATTCAAAAGCCACGTGAGTTTGCTTTCTTTCTTTCTTTCTTGCTTGCTTACTCTTACCCAAAAGGCCACTCGCTCACACTACAGGTTATATAAGCAAAAGCCAAGCTTTTCTCCTCGAACCATATTTCTTCATTAGCTACACTGCTATTCCAACACCAGAAAGAAAAAAAAGAAGAAAAAAAAAAGAACCAACCCCAGTATCCAAACCACCTTTTTTTTACCTCTCACCAAACAAGCATGAAAAAAAAAAGGCAAAGCAAACAAGCCAACCTCGTAACATTTGTACACATTTCTCTTTTCAACCAACCAACCAAGCAACCTACACAATCCCTATACCTCCAAACATAAATTAACCCTCCCTCCCCTTCCTACCACCCAAAATCTTCCAAAAGATCACGAGTATATATACCCATAAGATTTGTAGCCTATTCGCGTGTTTATATATATGTATATATACGTACTTCATAACACACGCGCTCGGGCACGTCTTCCAATTATTACATTATGGCACAGAACCTACATAAATATATTTATTCCCGGCCGGTCAATAAAGGCCCTATTATTGACCTCAAAAGAGGGAATAAAATGGCTCTTTATTCCCTAGGGACGTAAAGTCTTAACTTTATGTCCCTAGGGACGTAAAGTCCTAACTTTATGTCCCTAGGGACGTAAAGTACCCTTCTTTATGTCCCTAGGGACGTAAAGTAACTTTATGGCCCGGCAAAAAAAAAACTTTTATTTTTTTTAATAAATTTTAATTTTTTTTCTTTTGTTTGTGTGTTTTATGCAGAAATAAGAATCTAAAAATTATTTCTGTAATAAAAAAGTCAAATTTA
>JAPYZE010005239.1:0-17594 GCA_030522805.1 Leptomastidea abnormis | reverse complement strand
GCTATAGCAAAGAAAAAGTTTATGACAAAATCAGTAAGTTAGTGTCAAATAAGGCAATTGTTGATAAGTATGTGTCTAAGGATATAAGTAAGTTATTATTATTTTTTCGTATTTCAATAAAGATTTAATCTATTTTTCAATGTTTCATTAATGTATGCATATAATGATAATACGATTTCAGAAGGTAATAAATTCTTAGCGAAAGGTCATTTAATTGCAAGCGCTGACAAGCTGTACAAAACCGAGCAGGACAGCACTTATTTCTTTGCAAATGCAATACCGATGTGGCAGCAGATCAATGCACCTGGTGGTAACTGGTATAGATTAGAAGATTATATACGCCTTCTTGGAAATTTCGCAAATGATTACATTGATGTTTGGGCAGGTGGGCTTGGGGTACTAAAAATTGACGGAAAAGAGGTATATTTGTCTGGTAATTCCAAAGTACCCGTGCCTAAAATTCTTTTTAAAGTTGTCGTCAGCCGCATGCTCTCGCAAGCTCTTGTCTTTCTCGTTGTTAACGATCCGGAAGCAAAACTTAGAGATCTGGAAAATCCTAGAGGCGAATATCGTGTGTGTGAGAAAAAGAATGACTGTGACAAAATTTTTCCGAATAATTGGAATATACCAAGCTCTGGTTACTTTTATTGCTGCGAGCTCAAAAGCTTTTATGAAAAAAATAAAAGTACACTTGGGCTAAGGTCGCTTGAAAATTTTTTGTCGTACTCTAAATTTGATATCTTTCAATATAAAGATTTAGAATCTATAACCTGGTATAAAGACGATGGCTCTGCAGATTATTCGGATTATGATCCATTTGATGATTTAACAGATTGCGAAGAATAATTAACTGATTTTGAATTAAATTTATCTTAAAAAATTGAAAGTGTGTTCCAAAATAAAATTAAAAAAAAATATAAAAAAATAAGTTTGTATTTGATATGCACTATGTATCCAGTTTTGATTTGAATTAAATAAATGAATAATCATTAAAAATCATAAATTATGTGTTAATTATTTAAAAATGTAATCAAAGAAAATATAATGAATAACATTTAAAAAAAAACATTCTGAATGAAGCGCAAAACCATGAGAGAATAAAAATAGTTTACTTTAAGCTTGTAACAATATTTCTCATAATACTAGTAATTAATAATTAACTTTAAAAGCAATTTGCTCTTCTTATCGTCCCCAGTAAATGCCTCTTGTCTCGAGAGCATATTCTCGCGTGACGAAAATAACATGGTAGCCTTATAGCTAGAGCAGCTATTTTGTCACACTTAAAAATTACAAAGATATAGTTATCAAAAACTATCCAATCCTATATCCATCGAGTGTAGACTTGTTCGCAAAATAAAACTCTGAGGTCATCGTTAAGTCAAGAGACGAGACACCCTTAAACCTTTGCTTCTTTGCCGACACACTAATATTCGTCGTTTGTCTTCTTGGTCACACGATACTCTTGCACCTCGTCAATTTTCTTCTCTCTGAGATGAGTTAAGAAACTTCGTAAAGGAGATCAACTGACTGGAGCTGTTAAAAGATGAAGATGGAAAAAAACTAAATGAATTTTACGGTTTATAATGTTGTTTGCCGAGTTAAAGATAAAAGCTTGATTTTACTGGTCTCTTTCTTTATTTTTAATAATTCATACATCAATAAAAGTGTTTTTAACTGTGGTATCAATACATCTTCGATTACGTACAAAACATCTGATTAATATAAATTATTCCACAGAGCGTACAAATCAACTTGACACATATCGTGATTTATTCAATTCCAAATCGATCTCCACCTTTTAAAACCCCGTATATATTCAAGCACATATGTTAACCTCCAACGACATTTTCCGCCAATAAATTTTCCAATTAACCAACAAACACCCACTTCATCATCGCAATTTCACCTCAAAAAAGGAAAAGAAAAAAAAAGAAGAAATTAATGCCAACCAGGAAATCATCCAATCTATAAAAGAATGCGGTAAAAAAAAAAAGAACAAAGCTTAACCACATCCCTGCAGGCGTTAGCGCAACAAATTAATAACGTCAAATAAGACCGCAGCGGATCGGAAGCAATTCTTCAGACTTCACAAGACACAGACACATAGACACAGAAGAGAGAGAGAGTATATAGTGTGGCTAGAATCTAGCTCACTTTAGCTCCCACAGCCCGTCGTTTCAACCCCGTCGTCGGATCGATTCATCATCCGCGAGCCGTAAATCATCCGAACGAGGAGAGTACGAGGACGGTATAGGATCGGGTAAAAATCTTTTTCGCTCTCTTCCAACCCCCTGGCTTACCCGATCGAGCTTAAAACAAAAAAAAAAAAAAAGAAGGCCAATCGAAGGAAGTGCGAGGCTGGCGCCGAATGCAAGCGCGCGAGACCGTAAATTCGGCTGTCAGCGGAGCTGATTTGACGAGCGAGCGGGAGAGGTGAGTGTATTTCGATTCGCGAATATCTAGCTTTTTCTCTCTATATCTATCTCTCTTTTTCTCTTCGTGATTCTCTTGATCATTCGAACGAGGCCAGTTGTATCGTGTGTGTGTGTGCTATACGAGTTATTGCGCTCGACTCTTTCGCGTCAGGATTTTTTTTTTTTGTTTTTTTGGACACGATGCTACTCTGACTGATGGGCTTTTATTTATACGCTAACTCTCTGGATATGTGTGTACTATCGGAATATTACTATAGTCGTCTGGTATACCAAGTAACGAATCTCGCTAAATCGCAAATATAACAAACCTACATACAAAGTAAAGAAAAATAAAGAAAAAAAAAGTAAAAGTCCAATCGTCAGGTGGGTCGCGTGGTATCACACATACTGGACACGCAACGTCGTTTTCAACTTGGCGAGTATGGTAGGTATACGTAGGTAGTCGAGTCACGAAAGGAGAGTAGAACGCGAGAACCCAAACGCCAAACACACACAAAGAGAGTAAAGCAAAGTTCCTTCATTTTATATATGTATATATAAATGTGTGCTATCGCACCAGCATGGAATAAAAGTCCCCAACTTTGCCATCTCTCTCTTATCGTCCTGCATTAAAAAAAAAAGTAAAGGAAAAAAAGGGAACAAATCGAGTAAAGGGCTGAATAAAAAAAAAGAGGAAAAAAAGAAAGGGAAGCGGCTTATCGGTCGTCGCGTGTGTTAGAGCTGAGGGTTGAAAAGCTGGCCGATAAAGCAACCGGATCGCTTGTAAGCAGGGGGGGGGGGAGGGTAAAGCTTGATGCGACGCTTGAGCGAGCGCTTTGGTATACTATACCGCAAGTAGGTAGGTACGAGTTTTTGATCGATGCCTCCCCTTATACGCCGCCAGTCTTTAGTAGTAGTAAGCTTCTCTATCCCTTTACTCCTTCAGTGTTCACCTGAGGCTCGCTTGCGCTTTAATTCGTTATATCGAGCCTTATTTTCCGAGAAACCAAGAGGGAGAGTAGCTGTTGCCGCTCTATAACAATCACCCCCCTGCTGCCTGCGTGTGCTATGCAATATTTAGACCTAACAGAGACTCGCTTTATGCATGGGGAGATTCAACCTTCAACGCATGTACCTATGTGTGTGTGTATACTTGCAACTTAATTGCGCCATTAACGACTTAATACAGCACACACCGCTCGAATTTTGATGTCTCTATTACGAGGCTTTACATTTTCGTTACTCTTTATTGTTTTCGGGACACTTACTTAACTTTACTCTTGATCGTATAAATTATAAATAATACACATAAACTGAAAGTTGTAAGATCGTGCTTACTTCATAACTTTAATTTCGGATAAAAGTTTTTAGATACAAATAATTCAAGTTTATAAAGCATCTGGTTTATATAAATTGTTAATAAAAAAAAAAAAAATAAAACCAAAAAGTCATTATCGTAGCAGCAGAAAAGCATTCAAGAAAAATCGTCTTTCTCTCTCGCGTAAGAAAAGGTATAGAACAGTACACAGCAAAGGGCCATCGCGAAAAATGTGAGCTTTCCAGCAGGAGGGGAGGGTTAACACGCGACGTCGTAGAAACGCCGGCTTGTCGCCCATCATCACCCGTCGTCGTCGTCGTCGTTGTCGTCGGATATAACGAGCGCGAGAAAAAGGCAAGGCGAAGCGTATAGAAGAAAAAGAGAAAGAGAAGGGATGGAGAGAAAAAGGGTAGAGTGGCAAAGTCCAGCAAGGAGAGGCGCCAGCCGGCAGCACGTAATCTCCGGCAATTTGTCATCGTCCGCCAGCGTCCGAGACTCTTTACTTTCTCGGACTCTCTGGACTGGACTCTGGCTGCTGCTACTGCTGCTGAGAAAGAGAAAGACTGACTGACCTGTACGACTTTTCTCGTTCTCTCCTTCACTTCGTTGTTCTCTTTTTTATTCTCTGTATATAGAATCGCAGCCCTTGCTGATGGTTTTCAGGATGCTGGGATGGACGTATATGCGCGCCAGAAGAGAAGGTGATGACGATGCGGAAATAACGTGCAAGTGGAATGAAAGTAGCGAGTAGTGGTGATGTGCACTTGAGTATACTTGAGAATGAAATTGCAAAGTTGTTGGCTAATGTGGTATTAGGTAGTGCGAAAATCAAAGGTAAATCGAAATATTTCTTTTGCTATACCTACAGATTATAAAACTTTTAATTTTTTTTTTTGCGAGTTATTGTATAGTAAATACGTTACGTAACACGTTATAAAGTAATTAAGCCAACATCTTTTTCTTATTTTGATTTCGCACCCAGCTGAGTTTTGTTTACTATACTGTGCTGATGTACATAGTAGGCTGGTGACGAATTTCCGAGAATTGTTTGTTTACATTTTTTTTTCGTGGCCAGCCGAGGCTGACCTATATTATTTTCTAGAAAAAAAGCTCACCTACTTTTTTTCAGAAAAATAATAATGTTCATCTATATATTATTATCTGACTTACATTATTTTTTTAAAAAAAATGTTCACCTATATAATTTTCTAGAAAAAAAATAATACCTACATAAACTAGTTTATTTTTAAAATTTTACACGAATTTCCACTTATGTAGTATCATGTTATTAGTCAACTAAAACCAATACAAGTTACATCTAGATAAACACACATACACACGCAAGCATTTAAAGTAAAAGCGATATAAATCGAAAACTCTTTACACACATACTGTATGTACAACCTCATCACGAACATCACCACATTAACAAAATACACACACACACGCATGCATAGCTACATAGTCCAAGTAATACATCGTCCTTACTCAGCACATTCCCCCAACACTATATATAGAACGTTGCGTCCTGATTAACACTCACGCCATATAGCAGCAGCGCAGCAGCAGGTTTACGAGGTCCTTTTCGCGCCACGGGACGTCCAGCGATGTGCATCCTAACCCAGCTAGCAGCTCTCTTTTACGAGGCGAGGAGGAAGAAATCAGGACCAGGTTGTTCTTGTTGCTGTTGTTGGTGGTGCTGGTGGTGGTGGATATAGGGGCAGTAGCTTGCAAAAGCGAGCGTAAATTATGCGCAGCGAAATTAGGTCCCGCGCTATATAACAAGCGGATCCCAAGTTTACAGAGGAGCTTGCTACTCTTGCTGCTGCTGTATATATGCTACGTTTACGAGCTCACCCCCCTGCTGAAGAGAGAGAAAAGCTGTGTGCTCTCTCTTTTTTTTCTTGCAAAATTCCAACAACGCATACACATTCTTACCTTAGCAGGAGGCCATATGCCTTGGATTTACGATGCGTTTAAGCTAATTTTGGGATACATAGAAGCCGCCTTAATTTTACGCCAACGTTACATATAGGCTGTTACTTTACTCTCTATATGTACACACACACACACACACATACATGTTGTAAGAAAGAAAGAGTATCCTAGTAAATTACGCTCGTAAAGTGTCCCGGGTGGCGCTTCGATTCTATCGTATCTTCTTCCTCCTCCTCCTTCTCCCGTGTGGATTTGAATTTGTAATTTTTTTTTCTCTCTTACTTCTTACCTTTTTCTACGTATTTTCCAGTCTTATTTCGTTAAGTGGAAAGTCGATATAGATATATATACATGCGAAGAGAGCAGTTATACTACGTTACAGAGCAAACTCCCTGATCCTGACTGATGCGCTGGGAATTCGAGATAAGCGACGCGCGAGTGAGTGAGACTGGGAGCTGTGTGGCTTATCGCGAAGATCGAATCTTGGTATATAAGTATATACTTATACCGATACTTTTTGTAGTAGAAAGAGGAAAATGTAGGCGAAAGAAAGTTATATTATTATAATACGCAATAGCTATTTTGAACGGATTTATATGCTCTTATATATTTATACATTTCTTGTACAGCAGATGCAGTGCTTTTAAATATCTATAGCTAACTCATCAAGGATATAAGTATTTTGCTGCTGGAAAGTTGATGTGTTGCGGTGTTTGCTTTATAGCCAGCTTGTAAAATAAATATATACGGTATGCTCATAAAAAAAAAAACCTGTGGGTTTATACATCGACGTAAAAGAAAAGAAGGAAAGCAACGATGAGTTTTAGACATCGCGTTGAGAGGCAGGTAAAGTTAACTGTATATCAAAATATAATTTTAATAGCACCTCCGGCGATGACTTTTTACATCAAAATTTTGAATTTTTTTTTATAAAAATCATAACTTGGAAAATGTTAAGGAGTTAAATACACTGCGTAATCAAGAACTATAACTGATAAGAAACCACAAAAAAAAAATTAATTTAACTTTTAGTAATTTCAATTATTTCCATAATATTTTCTATCGTCACTAAGATCAATAACTCCACAAAACCAAGTCTCCTCGTACATCGTTACACTAAAGACTTTCCATCGCAGCAAGTCGTTCACGACAGCCACGCATGTATTAGGCAGTTTATCGGACGTCTCTTCCTAACGAACTAGCCTCCATTAACCTGGGCGTCGTTGTTGTCGTCGTCGTCGTCGTGCTTTGGTGTAAATAGGCTGTGGCTGAATGCAGTAACAGCAGCGCAGCAACAGCAACGTCGTTTCTCTATGCAGCCAACGACGAGGACGACGACGACGATGCAGGAGACCTAAGAGCGTATAGTACACGCTTTGTTTGCGGTACACCAACATTCAGCAGAGAGAGAACCAATGGCTTTTCCTCGAGATCATTAGTCCTTCGCTTCCCTTGTTTACCTGATATAATTCCTGAAGGTTTTGCTGGCGGAAGGTATTAGCTAGGCGGAAATTCAACTTAACATTTTGTCTTCTTTTAAATTTTAAAGATGAATCTAATGATTTTACGATTATTGCAATAAATAAAATGTTAATTATTGATTTGAAAAAAAAAGAGTAAGAAGCTGCTCTAATTAGCGGAGTATAAGTATAACGAAAGAGCTACTGCTAAGAAGCGACTGTTTCGTACCGCATCGTCGCCTCGACGCTAATTGCCCTGTTCCAATTTTATCTCCTACCTACTTCTTCTTTTTCTTCTTTTTTTTTCTTCCCCCCTTCTTTTATATCTCCCATATCTTGACGTCTGAGCTTCTAATTGAATTTTTCTCGACGACGACGACGAAGACGACGTTACGGCGCCGAGTGTGATTACCCGGACACACATATACACACACATACATGGACGTTCAACTGTCTGTTTGCAATGATGTAAGACCTCAACGTTTCTATTTCTTTTTTTTTCCTTTTTTTTTTAATGTATGTTGCGAACGAAGTACGTGCCTTCTTTCAACTACAGGCTTTGCTAAAGCTTGTTTTTTTTTCTCCAAATAACACCTTGAAAAGCGAGAGCTTTTCTTTTGGTATACGCGATGAGGATAAGCTTCGCAACATGCCAGCAGCTTCAAAAGCCGCGTGAGTCTGAATTCTTTATCTTGAATAAGAAAGACTGACGTGTGCGGCCTCTTTGAGTGGCGGCTTGAACAAAAAAGAAGAAAAAAAAAGAAGAAAACAATACATGGTGTTTTTGAAAGAGTAGCATATATGTATGTACCAGTCGTACTATTTCACGGTATGTTACTACTACTGAGGTGATGGAAAAGGAGATGAAAAAGAAAGAGGTGAGACAAACAAAAAAGTGAAACGAATTTGAAAGAAAGAGAAAGAAAGACTGTTATAGATGGTATATGTATTTATTTATCTACGAGAAAACGATGGAAAAAATATAATCAATTTACGGGGAGGGAGAAAGAGAAAGAGAGAGAGGGGGGGAGGGGGAAAAATTGAAAGCACGCGAAAGCTACATGGCCGGATTGCCGCGAGCGGCGTCTATGTTGGAGAAAAGCAAGAGAGAAAGAGAGATATTTTAAAGCGCGTCATAAAGACATGGACGAGAATCGAGGTATAGAAGAGAGGGTGGAATGCTCTGTTCGTGAGAGTATAGAAAGAGAGAGAAAGATGAACGGAAAATAAAAGCGGCCTGCTGTGGAGATCGAAACCGCACGACTCGGAGGAAAATTGCAAAATAAAGGACCAGTCCACCGAGGAATATCGGCATATATAGAGGGTGGAGAGAGAGAAAAAAAAAAGAAGAGAGAAGATGAATTCTCGCGTCGCTGATGAGACGAGCGGAAGTTGAGGGTGGGTGGAAGAGAAGAGGGATAAAAATGGGTGGAGGGAAGAGGTGGAGAGAATATATATATGCGTGTGCGAGTTTTTTCACCGGATGCAATCGACAGTTTCGTGAAATAATAGTAGAAAAAAGAGAGAGAGTGAGAGAGAGAGAGAAGAGGAGGAATAATCCCCGGTGTGCTTGCTCTCGCTGCTAGCGTCTCCCATCCTCCTGCAGATACGATAAATTTCGAGGCGCGCTCGCACGCGGGCGGGCGACTGTGTGGTGAGGGATGAATGTGAATCGGTGCGGAAGGAGTCAGCTGGAAAAACTGGGAGGGAAGTAAGAAATAACGGATTTTTTGAGTGAGAGTGAGTAAGAGAGAGATAGATAGATAGATAGATATAGATAGTAAAAGAGAGTACGCGCGCGCGCATATTTCGTTTGCTTTTGGCATTATAAATTACATCCTATAGAGAATATGCATTTATGGAAAGAGAAATACTTTTTCATTACATAAAAAAAAAATTGTTCATACTTTATATTTCAATATTTTAGAGAAAGCTTACATACTTTAAAATTGAAAAGATATTAAACAAAGAAAATCAATCACATAATTAAGGTTGTTAAAGCTGAAGTTCAACACCAAAAATTATTATTTTCAAGAGAGAGAAGAGAGAGAGAGCTTACAGCATTAACAACCACACGAGTGCACCAGCCGTTCATTTACTAGAGTAAAGCGAGCCACTCATTCATCCCGCCAGAAGTAATTAGCCTCAGGATTACAGGGTACATCCATGAGGGAGAAAGAGGAGGGAGGAGGGGGGGGGGGGGGAGGGGGGGGAGGGAGAGAGAGAGAGAGAGAGAGAGAGAGAGAGAGAGAGAGAGAGAGAGAGAGAGTGAGGAGGAAGGATATATAGGGAACATACAGTGGTTACGACGGCGTTACCATACAAACACACAAACACAGACAGAACAGCAGCATCAGAAGCAAGAGAAGCCAGTTCTCTCATCTGATTGCATATACATTGCGGACAATCTAAAGCGACGCCCTGATGGCAATATCTGTCGATCCGGAATCGAGCTTGCAGCTGCAGCTAGAGATATACGCGTATATATATGTTGATTAACCCACCGCGTGCCAATCACGACCTATACCTAGTCATCCCCCGCTAACTTGTACTCTCTCAGAGAGAGAGCTATAGTTAGCCGCTGGCAAACACCATAGCTACTGCTGCTGTTACTGTGGTGACTGTTCGCGTTTACCTTATCTTGATACGCGACCGCGAGCTACTACTGTCAACCTATACCCTTCATGTTACTATTGCATAACTTTACTATATAATAGGTAGGTATTGTCAATTGGCTATCTTTGATAAATTGTTTGCGAGACTTGCCTTTGGAGATCTTTGTCATGTTACATGAGATTGATTTGTAATTTTTTTTTTTTTTTTTTATGAAATTGATTAGAACTTGTAATAACAAAAAAAAAAGGATCTTTTTTATAGAAGAGGAGTGAGTTTTTTGTTAGAAGTCAAGTTTTAGTTTGACGAGTAAGGCAAACTTTGTAGAAAAAGTAATAAAAACGCAAGAAGCTGGGACAAGAAGAAGAAGCGTAGGGTCGACGTTACATAAAAAAAATCATTCTTAAGTTTCATTTTCTTTTTTTCTTTTTTTTTTTTTTGAAGTTCTTGACTTCGGAAAATCAAAATAAACGAGATTCAAACTTCCCATCGTTTCCTCGTTATTCGAGCCCTTCCTTCTTTCCTAAAAGTACCCCATGCAAATTACACATTTCATAGCCAAGCGACAAAAATGACGTCGACGGTGGCAAAGATGAAGAAAACGAGCGAGAAAAAAAAAAGAAAAAGAAACGCGGTTTGAAAGGCAAGAGGAGGGGGTAGGTAGGGATAAGGAAAATTTTTTTTAAAAACTTAAAAACTGCAGTCAAGCTTTGCTCCAGCGAATAAAACTTCGTCCTATTCTTTTTCCAAGCTTCTTCTTCGTTTTTTTTCTTCTTTGTTTTCGCGCCCGCGTGCGAGATTGCGTGGCGTTAGAGAGTCCATCTTTCCAAAGCAAAGGTTGAGCTGAAACTGCTCCCGGGGGACACTTTAAGGAAATACGATTGGGGTACGAGGGGATAAGAAGAAGAAAAAGAAGAAGTAGCAGGAATGAGAGAACGTTTGGTTGGTAAAGCTATGGACGTAGTTTATTTTAAACGGGCTGAACTTGCAAAAGTGATTGAAGCGGCTTCTCTAACGCTCTCTTTCTCTTCTTTTCTTTTCTACCGCCTTCTCGAGTTACTTACTTTCAAAGAAAGACATATTTTAAAATGAGGAATGCGAGTGAGCTTGCGTAGTTTTAGAGTAAGGTATCAGAAGAAAGAGAGAGAAAAAAATTGTTCTTTTCTACCAGGAGAACAACGTTTAAAACTTCTTTCTATAATATTATATATGATGTGGGTTCAATAACACGAAAGTTTAAATCAACTGCTTAAATACTTCTGTTTCAATTAAATTGATATTTTGAATGTTAAAAGCAGAAATAAAAAATTTATTTTTTGTCTTACCTAATAGTGTGATATCAACTTAATCAAGATATCTTTTAAATAATATAGCCAGTATTTACCTGAAACAAAAAAAAAATCAATAACGTTAATTTGTATTTAAACGTGTATGTAACATATCAATAATAAATAATTACAATATTACATAATATTAATTAAAATTAAAATCAAATTCCCACAAAACAAAACCTATAACTAAACAGTTGAGATCATCATCACAATAATAAAATATTCAATCATACATACAGTAACCTTCCAAAAAGTACATTAAAAAAAAAAATACACACATCACATACAGATCAGTTAAGAAATTAACAAGCCAATGTATTTCCAATTAAAATCGTCGAATTTCAATTCTCTCACATTTGTTTTATTTACCTTTTTCCCACCTCTTAATACATACTGTCATTATTCCCCTGAGCTAATGACATTACCCTTTCCCTCCTTCCACCTCCCATATCCAGGTACATCCTGTTCAATTAATTACCTTACTTTTATCGTCGCTTTCTCTCACTCTCGAATGTCGACGAGAATGCATTAATTAACTACAATGGCTTGCTATATAATACATGCCCTCGTAGATCGACATTGTACACGTGTGCAAGCTTGATGAGTCCGGACAGTAATACCAACTGTCATACCAATTTCGATTTGTTCGCTCTACAGCCAGAAAAGCGAGAGAGAGAGAGATCGTTACAATTGATCTGACATTAATAGCCTTCCTCGATGAACCAAGTTTCTCATTATTCAATATAACTCTCCTCCCTTCCTATAGTACTCCGTTTTTGCTTACCTCAAAAAAAAAAAAAAGAAAAAAAGAAAAAATGGATAATACACTATGTGCAAGGTGAATTGACAAACTACTTTAGCTCCAACGTCCACGTAGGGGGGATAAATCCTGTAGCCGTTACACAGACTCGAGTGACTTATCTCTTTCTCCACGTCTTCTTCGCTGCAGTAGCTACTCGGCCAATTTGGTTCCGTTGGTAAAGGGGTAAAGGGAAGGGAGCGGGGGATATATACCGCGACATGAATATTTTATCGGCGAGTATTCAGCAAGCCTCTCTCTCTTCAAAGCCTTCGTCCAGCTCGAATAACCCGGTGATATATCGTCTTCTTGGCGACGACGACAACGACGACATAGGATGTAGGGGTTGCATCCACGGAACGATCCCATCGTGCGAGCGAATGCATTATCTATACATATATGTGTGGTGGAGATCGATTCCCCCTCCCCTCCCCCCTTCTACGAGGGGTATATACCTCTCTTCTCTCGCGCATGACTGGCTTGAGTCTTATATGCGTCGTCGTAAATCGCAGCGAATCCCACAGATCGTTTTCCGAAAATTTTGGTGCTTGAATAAAGTCGTTGATGCTGCTATACTCGCTCTCCTATACTTCTACTACGCTGATCGTTTGTGAATTTTTGGATCTTACTTCGTTTGAGATGCATGGCTTGAAGAGAGGCTTATTGGAATATAGGGGGAAAGAAAAAGAGTATGGCTTTTTAGATGTATAGCCTCTATCAATCTAATGGAATTTTTCTTTATTTTATTTTGATAGTATAGCTAGGCTTGAATAAATAGGCGATCGAGTAAATATTGTCGATTTATTAACTTGCGGACTTCTTTTGAACTATTATATATAAGCCATCGATTTTCAAGTAGCTATATTACAAAGTTATAAATAAAATAATAAGGTAACAAAAACGTAGGTATACTTACATATAAAAGAAGTATAGCGCAGATAAAAGAATCGTTCACGACTTATATAACTAGCTCTCTTTGATCGTATAACGTCTCAAAGCGAATTGGCAGAGGATCAAAAAAAAGTATTTGAAGTCAGGTCACGAAACTAAATCGGTATGTAATATGACGAATATAATCGGGGACTCCATATAAACTCTCCCTGCGTAAACTCTTCAATAGATCATCATTTTTAACGACGTATACACAAACAAACGCTCGTCACAATTCCAATAATCAAGATCAACAACCACCCCAACATAGAAAAAAGAAAATCAAAACAAACAAAAAAATCCAAGCCGGAACATCTCACTTTTCTCGAAAAAACAAAAAAAAAAATCTACCATCTAGACACATCTTCTCCACCCCAACCTTACATTCCAAACACGCCAAGAGCATTTTTCAGCCAAGCCGAACGTATAAATCCGCTTGCCGGGAGTTACCGCTGACATTCATCTCACTCCCTCTTTTTTTTTACCATCCCTCCTCCCTTCAGCCAACAGTAAAAAAAAAGACGATGTCACGACAGTGGCGGCATCGTGGCGCTTGGAGTATAGGTGGCAGGTGCCGGTATAGATCCAACTACGTTAACGAAGGCATACCCTCCCTCTCTCCTTTCAAACGATCTAATTTCAAAGTGGGCTAAGCTTTTCTTGCGCTCCATTCTCGCCTTTCCGTCAACTTGCAGCCAGCCAGTTCTTCTTTAATTCTCGCGAATCCGATTGCCGCCGCACTTCTCGTGTGAGGGAGCTCGGCATACGTTCTCTACCACCACCACCACCACCCCCACTTCTTATACTTAACCTCCACGTATATAAAGCTCTTTCTTTCTATCTATCTATCTATCTCTCACGATTTTACGCTCGATCGAACGAAAGTGGATTCCATTTCTCGCTGAATTTATGATTCAAGGGGCCGGAAGTGCTTTCTTGCGAAAAAAAAAAAATTGTGAGGACTTACTTTTCTCTCTCTCTCTCTCTCTATTTCTCTCGACTGCTGTTTCTGGCGCGTTAGATCGTTTCTTTCCATATACCCCATGACTATGTTCCTTAAAGCTTTAAAAAAAACAACGTCTCGAGTTGAATTAGCTTTTAAAATGAGAGAAAGATGTTTTTTCTCACTTATTTCTACTCGTACCTATATATATATTGATTGTCCCCCACCAAGTTATTCTCAAGTTCCGATCCATTATTCTTGAATGTTGCAGCACACCAGAGAGTCGTTATAGTGGAATGTGGAATTGAAATTATTCTTTATTAGAGGGAGAAAAAAAAATGTTTACGATAAATGTGTTGTCAACCTAATGCGTATAAATATATTTACCTTTTCCAATTATCTTACTACGTGTACATGAGAAAACACAAACACACACACACACACATGCTTGCAAAAGTTTCTAGTTTACGCATCCGTAAATTTAAATTACGCAGTTGTCTCTAATGAAACAAGTAAAGCACGATAAAAGCGAAGACAGGAAAGTGTATCATGTATGTGTGTATGTACATATACACATTTTATTATCTCTATGTATATAGGTATGTCGTTTATACACTCACAACAACCCCTTAACTATGACGATACACAGCTCGATATAGTATATGTACAACACACAACAGCAAAACACGTAGCCTTTCATCGTCATCGCTGGTTATAACCATATATAGCAAAGCGAGACTGTACCCCCATCAAAGTAACCTCCTTCACCACATTCACATATCGCTTTAGAGAGACTATACTATACACTATATACTTGTTTTGTCAAAGCTACCAGTGTTGAAATTTATTTCAGCGATAAATTTCAAAACTTTATTCTCAATTAATTCTTCCATTTTTTTTTTATTCTTTTTTTTTCTCATTCTGCTCCAACGACACAAAATATACACTTCATAAGCAATAAATATTATTACGGAAACATAAAGTAAAAAAAAAGTTTAAAAAAATAAAGGAAATAAACGTTTTGCTACACTTAAATGTAATCATCGTTTGTTGGTAAAACATTTATATATTAAACTTTAACTTTCGAGTACATATTTCAACAATAGCAATATACTCAGTATCTTCAACGTCAGGTGTACTTTAAATTTTTCAAAAGATATAGCTTGTAAAAAAAAAACTGGCCTCTGATCACAACGACAACAACAAAAAGACAATGCAAAAACAAGAAGAGGCTCGTTTCGCGTGGTCCTCGATTTTTTTTTGCCTACGTCAACAGTATTACGTATATAAGCCTATATGTAGGTATATGCTCGGGTTTCCACTTCAGCAACGGATGAATCCGATAACGCGTATGAAGCCCTTGCCCCTTCCGCTCGATGAATAAACGAAGGAGAAGAAAAAGAGCCAGCGGGGGCTGCTTTCGGATATATCGTGTACGACGGGGTTGAAACGAAAATTCGGGCTACTGCAGAAAGAGTAAGAGAGAGTAAGAGAAAGAGGGTATATAGTAGAGAAGGCGCGAGAGGGGGGACTGCAGTGCGGTAAGCGAGAGGGAGAGAGAGAGAGAGAGAGGCCGAAAGGTAGAGGGGAAGAGGTTGAGGACGACCGCTGACGTAAGCGAGTTACCTGAACTCCCGGCACCTGAACTCTCCTCTCTCTCTCTCTCTCTCTCTCTCTCTCTCTCTCTTTCTCTTTTCCTCTTGCTGTTTTACTCTCATATACACATACACATCAACTACCCCTGGTCCTTCTCTCTCTTACTTGCGCGCCTGCTCTTTTGCACGAGAGAGAAAGAGAAGCTCCAATCGATAGGCGACCGAGTGACCTTGAACTATTTTCAGCAAACCCAAAGTATGGATTTCCCTCGCTTACTCTGCTTTTGGACTACTAGCAATGTGAAATTTCAAAACTTACATTTGCATCTGCTCTCAATTTTCACATTTTAAACTTATCAGAAATTTTAAATTACCTTTATATGATAATTGAATTGAGAATTGGATTAAAATTAGTCGTATCTTTTACTGAAATATATTACTACCGGATGCTTCATAAATTTTAATTATAAAATTTACGTACGAATAAAAGTGTGAGACTCTTAGAATTTACTAATTAAAATTGAACTATCTAGATTACTTTTATTTTCTAAAGAAGATAACATTATATAATAAGCAGTTTTGACCTTGATGTGTTTTTCGTTGGTTCTTTTACTACGTTAAATTTTAAATATATACTACTGAATAAAATATTTTTTCTTTCAAATATGTATATATATAAGTTGTTTATTCAAAAGGTTAAAAGTTAAACTAATAAAAACTAAAGAAAATAATTCAACACTCATATTCTTTTTCTTTTTTTTTATATCTGTTAAAAATTGTAAGACCATTATTTTTAATATTCGGTAGTAACAAGGAAAAGAAGAGTCTCTTTGAGAAGGGAAATTTATGCATTGAAATTCAGTGGAATATATCAGTTATTCAGAATATACTCTCTTACTTAAATTGGAGATGTTATTTAAAATTCACATTGAACAAACAGCTTCGCATTAAAAATTAAGTACTCTTAAAAATTTTGTCTTTTATCGTAAAAAAAAATGAAAAAAAAATTGTCTTATATGAGTTCTATTAAATTTTCATAAAAATAAAAAGCAAAAAAAAAAAATTAAACTGAATTTACTTAACGAGCGTATAATTACAACGAGCATACAATTATAAACTTACATGGAGTAATTGAATAGTAGTTAATTTTAACACTTGGTTTGTCAAAGCTGAGGAAGTCCTCAAAATTTACAGAGTACAAAGTTAATGTAATAATTATATATTCAATTAATTCCTATATTTTACAAACTTCAATACTTATCATTTACACTGTAAAATTGTCAATTTGATATAAAACCTCAATCAAAGTCTAACCCATCTTTCATTAAAATAAAAACACCAAATATTTCCACCAATCTCAAAAATTCTCAATTTATAAATTTAACTCAATACACCCCACTATATACATACTTTGATATCATGACAAGACCCAAGAGTGTACACAAATCGATCCACCCTCTATTGTCTAGTCCAACATATCCACCAGTATATCATCGAGCATCAAGTTTTTCTAGCAAACTTTCCATCCAAATTTTCGTCCTCTCTCTCTCTTTACCATCAAATCCCATCCTCGTACACGTCGTTCGTAATGGAACACCGCTCTAATGCGTCTCAGTGCCATGTTTTTTCTATCCTATACCCTCAGCATAAGCCAGCCGCAATATTTCGTCGTTTTCGGTGTCACGTGAGCGACGTTGGATGGACGTGAATATAAGCTCAGGGTATATAGTGGTGGGTATAGCGTTACGTTGGATAAAGAACCATAGAAGATGCATCGTGCTGATAGTAAATGCACGTCCGGTGGTTATTCTTTTGTTATTGGGTTATTGGATGTTGACGGAGACGTCAGATTATACATCGTAAGGGTATATCGATTTGATCAGTCAAATTAATACAATGGAATATAATCAAAGTTGATATCGATTTATTGACGAAACTCATTTATTAAAAAATTACTTATTACTGAAGTGTCCTATCGTATGATAAATATGTCAAGATTTGTAATTAAGCTGCTGACTTGGAATTCAAGTCGCGGTACAAGTTGCCGTTGTTTTTATTTCTCATGTTATACCGGAGAGTCCATAGAGTAGAGATCGAGCACGAGTGGAATTCCAGGGCGGTCGGTCCATCATACATCAGCATTACGAGGTCGCGAAGGAAGATGAATATTTCATGGTAGCGCGCGAATAAACAAGAGAAGGGGAAAGAGAGAGAAGCATTACTGTTAGTATGTATAAACGAAGAGAGAAAAGG
>JAPYZE010005238.1:0-16039 GCA_030522805.1 Leptomastidea abnormis | reverse complement strand
ATAGCTAAAGGCAATACCTTTAAAACCTTTTTTGTCCGGAATAAAAATATTAAATATTAAAAAAGTTACAGAGGAAAGAAAAAAACTTTTAATCATGCCACGGTCTCCCCTATACACACACATTTATATACAAAGTAATCGAAAAGTCTTTTATTTATAAGGTAATAATAACAGTCATAAAACTTTTTATAGTTTTTCACCCATTTGGTTAATAATCAACTTCAACGACTATATACCAGCGAGTGTTAAAACATACCAGTTTTATACTTATTTCACTTTAAAATATCTTTTTTTCCAAATTGACGCAACAAATAGGTATGTATACGTAATTAACGAATATATTACAATATCTTCTTTTGTCAGAATTTTGTATTTCATATTCTCAAAATATATACATACGTTCGTACACAGCAAGTGCATATAAAAAGTCACTACTCCCAAAGCTTATCCGCAGAAAAATTATCGGTAGCAGTACCATATTTTCTTCCCGCGGCATCGGTACAAAAAGCCTTGTTAAAATTTTTATCACGACGAGTAGCATATGTATATATACATTTTTTATTCATAGGACTATTGAGGAGGTCGCAGAGGTTTCAAACGTTGAGTTCACTGAGCCCATTTACCCATCAAAATAAATAACAATATTTTTCACGTACGCTGCAAGCAATCAAGCAAGTAAGTAAGGAAGCAAATATGATGACAGAAAGCGAAAGAAATAGTCTCACGGTAAGATCCTTGAAAGAGGACACATTTATCGCGCGATATATATATATATGTATATAATGCGGAAGATTTCAGTAATAGCGAGAGATCGAAAGAGAGCCTTGCCGGCTGGTTGGTCGATCTCGCGGACATGCAAAAAAAAAAAAAAAACCGGATGCTTGTTTATTTTTTTTTTTACGAGTGCAGGAGATAAAATGCAATTTTTACCACCTTCATTCTTTTTTTTTTTTTCTTCGTCTCTTTTTTTTTATCACTCTATTTTGAATCTGAGAAAGGGTTTCGAGATTAAAAGCTCGTGAAAAGACGAATATTTTTCGCAATATTTGTTATTTTTTTTTTTTTTTTCTGGTTGTTTTACGATTTGATTTTATGAATCAAAAAAAAAAAAAAGTTTTGCGAATCTGTAATGTATCAAAAGTTGTAAAAATAATAAAATGCGTCGTGGTACAAAAAAAAAAAAAACTTATTTAAGAATATTGAATTGATTTTAACACAGGTTGTACATGTATTTCTTTTTTTGCGGTATGTCTTTTATGGCTTATGATATTTGATTAACATGATTTTGTGAATTAATGCCACGAGGAAAGTATCATAAAAAAAAAGAACAAAAACGTTTCTTTGATACACGTATAAATATTTACAAAGTTTTATTTATAAAAATATTTGATAGGGTCATGGCTTCTAAGAAAATTTTATAATCGTTCGATTATTAACCGCAGTTCGAATAAGAATTTTTCAGATATGAAAATATTAAAAATGATCAATTGTATGAAAAGCAACATAAGTTACAAGCAATATACGTCATCCACAATAAGAAAAGCAAGATTGCGCACGAGTATATAATATAAAGAAGATACACGTATATTATAAAATGTTTTTGCTGGTCCAACCAGTTATCAATATATTATTATATCCTCGCATACATACGCGTACAATCCGGTATTTTTGTTATGCTCCACATTTATACAATAAACAAAAAATATTCTACACATCAACTAAAAAACCTTCTCCCATACCGCAAACATCAAAACTACATCTCATTCAACTTCATTTTTATTCGGTTCTATCGGTATCTCTCTCAGATATTTTGCAAATATGTAATCTAAAAGAAAAAAAAAATCACTTAGTCTCGCAAGACTAAATTTCGCAAGTTCAAACCCGGCATATAAATATACAATATCTAAATACCAAGAGGCAGCGAAATATCAAGCAACCAAAATTTCATCGGGGCACATAGCTAAGCTCGCGCATGACAATATAATCAAGAGACACTACTGTATAGATGAAAGGAATAAGGGGACAGGGAAATTCTCTTCTCTCCTTCTCCCCCCTCTCTTTCCTTCTGCTTCTCGATCGCGAAGGCCAAAGTCAATCCAGCGAACTTGCTCTCTTGTTGTCCTCCCTCTACCTCCCTACCCTTTTCTTTGATTGCTTCTTGCAATATGTGTATTTGTGTGTATGTGTGTGTGTCTCGATGTCAGAAGACTCCGAAAGAGAGGGAGGCTTTCTCACGTGCGCGACGGATATATACTTGCAGCAGTATATAGCAATGTATAAGAGTATGCCGGCAAGCTGTATTTTGTATTTTTGTTTTGGAGGGATCGTGAGGCAAAGAGGGGTGGGGAGGGGGGGGGGGGTCGAGTGGAGAACAGAAGTCAACGAGAGAAAGAGAGAGAGAGAGAGAGAAAGATTATGAGCGAGCACCTGAGAGGGAGTATATACGCGCGCGTGAGTCTCGCGCTATACTACTCTAGAGACTATACGGATACTTACATATATATGTGAGTGTGTGTGTATATAAATGTATGTGTGTGTGTTGGTGTCGGCTCACAATGGTTTCACTTAGGTAGGCTTGGAGAGGGGACTGCTATAAGGTCCTCAACACCGGCTTCATCCTAACCATTTGCTACGAGACAACCAACTCGGGCTAATATTCAGTGTGTATGTGTCTGTGTATGTGTGTTTTTCAACATCTCTCAGCCCGTTAAAAAAGAATCAAACGTTTCTCTTTCGTTTTAAAATTTTAATTTTTATTAGTTATTTAAAATAAGAGAGAGAGATTGATATTGACTGATACATATCTACTACTACCCTATAAAACAATATATATCTACAATGGCACACACAACAAGTTTTGTAATTGTGATTTTAGCGAGTATTGCTTGCACACTTGCCCTCGATGTCCGTAAGTTTATTTAAACAATATTATGTTTAATTTTATTTTTTTATTATTTAGTCTTTTTTTTTTAATTTGGTTTCCTCGGCATACATTTTTTATTCTTTGAAAAAAAAATTTTTTATTACCTTTTAATGTGACTAAGGACCTTATTACATATTTTTACTGATGTAACTTAATAAAGATGTAATAAAGTTTTTACTAGCTGAATCTAGATTAATTATTCAGTTCATATTAACAAGTTTTTATAAATTTTCAATTTCTTGTTTTATTATTATATATTTTCTTCTATTGTATTATTATGTTATATTTCAAAAATCAACTTAAATTATTACGTATGCAACTAATTTCATTTTTATTTAAAATCATCTATTTTTCATTAGTTAAATTATTTTGTTATCGGTTGTTTAGATACTATAAAAACAAAAATAACATTAAAAAAATTTAATTAATCGAATAAAGAGACTGATCATCCTGTAATTCAATGTTAATTTATATTTATGTAATTCGAATTCTTCTTTTTTTTTTCTTCTTCTCATTATTATAATGAAAGATATTCTTCAAATGATCCTATCAAACAATTTGTATATTTATATTTTTACCGGAAAATTCAATCAAAAAAACTTTATAATTATAAAAAAAAAAAAAAAAAAAAAAAAAAAACCGAGAGGGTAACAAAAAAGTCCACATGGACCGTTTAAAGTTTATTTGCGAGTGAATAAAGAAATGTGTACGTATATATACATATAAAAGAAAAACGTCTCAGATCCGGTTTAAATTAACGACTTCTAATTAACATATATCAAATCGTAACGTACGTCATTGTATAAATATCCCTTTTATCATAAATAGAAAATTAATGCACCAGGCCACTGGCGCTAGTAAAAAAAAAAAAATAAACAAATATCAAAAATGACCCCCAATACAATATCGTACATCACAAACTATAATGTATTTGTAAACATATAATTAAAATATACAATATATTTTTATACATAAATTTTTTGTTCCCAAAAAACAGCAAACTTTTTGCACGTGTGCAAAAGAAACGATCCGCACATAGAGGCATGCATAAAAAAAAGTGTCGAAGATCTGAAGCCGCTGTTGGTTACCGGTATACCCGAGTACAATATACCGTCCCTGGAGCCACTGCTATTAAAGGAACTCGTGGCAGCAGAGGGCACGGGTGGACTCAAGATCACCGCCCGCGACGTCAAGGCCTATGGCGCAAGCAACTTCATTATCCAGAAGCTCAGGTATGAGTAATCTCTTTCTCTTTCGTTATTATAGATGATAATAAAACCAAGTTAACCGATATATAATTATATATTGTACACCTATTGCGTGACGCTACTCATATTGTTATACTCGATTTAATCACTCCTGTATCTAGATATCGCTAGACACTATCTAACTCTATCTCCCCCACTCTTCTTCCTTTAACTTCCTCTCGCTGTCAAGATCATTGAGCAGATGATGATGATGATCATCCTGCATCTAACTTACCTCGAATAATTCATTGATTTTTCCGCTGCCGATGTGTTTAAAAATATATATAAACATACATATATGTGCAATTAAATTATAAACTTCCGGCAATTGGTTGAAGTCATGCATTCACATAAATACATATATACAAACACAGCAAAAGTAGTAGCAGTAGTAGCAAAAGTTGTGTGAATCGACAAAAAAAAAATAAGTAAACGCGCGCTAATTATTCGATCGTTAACATTCAAACAGTTAGTCTGATGGGATTAGCATACTTGTAAGTCTTGAATGAATATCGTTGTATGTATGTGTATGTGCGTGTCTTGTAGATATATATTTAACATAGACAAACGCACTATAAGAATGTAAGCATTAATACGAATTTATTTATTTATACATCTCAAAATTACGTATTTTTTTTATCGTCATCATAATATAACAAGTGCATTTTTTTTATTTAATCATTTTTTATTTTTATTTTTACGAGTGATTTACGTGATTTTCAGAGACAATTAAAATCGCAAAAGAGAATATACAATGAGAAAATGAGAGGTATATTAAAAAAAAAAAAGAAGACGAAATAATCCGGCATAAGTATATCAGTCGTACGTCGATTATGAAAATCAAAGGTTTTGCGTATTACATATACACGTATATATACATGTTCGTTGGAATGAGCCATATATGAGTATATACATATAGCAAACTAACAACAATAAATCGCGCGCACGTACAATCATAAAGAAGACGACTCAAGTAAGATCGGAGAATAACAATCTTTTGGTTATAGCAGGAGTTGCAGATAGATTACCGTAAAAAAAAAAAAAAAAATAAAGCAAACAATAACGATAAAAAAAATGAGGTGAGCACGCGCGCGCGTACAAGTGAGAGAGAACAGTAATGTGCACGTAAGGATATAGGAGAATTCTTATGTTATTTGTATGATGTCTATCATGATTTTTTATAGAGGTATCTACTTTGTACCAGTATATACACTATGTCATTTAAAAACGAGGGGATTTTCACTCGTGAAATCGATTTCAATTTTTTTTTAACGATTTTTCGATTTTAAATCGATTTTAGTCGATTCTAAATCACATGAAATCATTAATTAAAAATTGCTTGAAACCGTTTGAAATCAATGAAATTGATATGTGAAACCGGTGAATATTAAGAGATTTAAAATCGCTTGAAATCGTGAAAAAAAAAATTAAAATTGATTTCACGAATGAAAAATCCCTCGTTCGCAACTTTATTCCTCAACGATAACAGATAATAGGTTAATCCAAAAAAAGAAAAAAAAAAAACAAAAAAAAAATCTTAAAAATCATCGTATATATATGTCTTCTTTTGGTTATATTACATTACGTTATTATACGTCGATGCAGTGTACCGATTACGAACCCAATTATCTTTCTGACTGTCGGAGTGCTCGATTATGCAATAACAATAATAATAAGAGTTAAGGAATTAGTGGCGGGAAAGAAGAAAAAAAAGAGTAGGGAACTCTAGTGAAGCTATATATAGTCGTGGAGAAAAGCGCGGCGGACACACACAAACGATGAACGAATAACTCGCAAATTGAAATGCTTGCGCGCCGGTGGTATTCCAGGAAGCGGAAAAGCTAGCTTAACTTTCGTATAGTAGTAGTAGTAGTAGTAACATTATAGGTGCCTTATAAGTATTAGACAAAAATGTGTATGAAATTTAACGAGGAAGAGAGAGAGAGAGAGAGAGAGAGAGAGATATATTTTTGTATATATGTATGCAGCGACAGTACGACTGTAAGAACGAAAATTATTAGGCGGACGATTTGCGTTGTTGGACAAAGAAATTCTCACCGGTGACTTCCACTCATACATATACACACACATAAACTCGCTTTTCTCATTCTCTTTGTTTTCCATCTATCTATACCTACCTACCTCTCTTCCATTTATATCACTCTTTGGTAGATAGAACAATCGTAATCATTATATTTATAATGCTCGAGAGAATGGCACGCGCAAGGTAGATTATACTTATTACTTGTTGTTGTTTCTTTATTTATTTTTTTTTTCGTGCGGAAATGCAAATTTTTTTATATCTTCAAGTGACCCCGGTGACATTTTTCTTTTTTTTTTTTTTTATTCATCTACTTGCATAAATTATGTATCAACGTCGGCTAACCTTTGTTCGCGGTATTTTTTTTTTTATATTTTGTTCCGGCTTTGTAAAAAAAAAGAAATAAGAAAAAAACGAAAATATGCACTTTGCAAGATTATTCATTTAAAATCGTAAAGCTTCGATTGAGCTTTGAAATGCGCAGGTGTGTATTACGATCCGACGCTTAACCATTGAGCATTATTTTTTTTTTATCTTTCTTTTTTAGCCGCAAAATTAACATCCGCCCATTGTCTTTTAGCGCGCTCGTAAAGCTTATACGATCTTGTTCTTTGGATCGGTATAAGGAACAGAAGCCAATAAAAAAATCAAGTCCGATTCAACGCGTATTCAAGTGTTTCAAGCATTAGCACATACGTTTATTATAAACCCCCAAGCCAGTACCAATATATGTATGTAGTAGTGGCCATAAATCCGATATACAATATACATATATTTTTTTTCTCATTGCAAATAAGAATCGCAAACATCGCAAAAATCACGCGATGAAGAAAAAAAAATATGTATAGGAAAAAAAAGGCGACCATTAGCAGAGAGTGATTTTGATTGCGTTTTTTTTTTATACTTTGTATATATAGGTATATATATATACATGTATAAGATCGAGGTGCTTTACCTGCTTTGGATTCGCGAGGGACATTGTCGTTTGTATTCCGGTAACGAAATCAGATAGTGATATATGGTCAAGCGCTCGTCCATGACACGAGAAGTTCGAGAACATCGTCTCTCTCTCTTTCTCACTAAACTTTCGCGGTTCGATGAAACAAAAAAAAAAATTCAATTATATGCGCCGTTGCTATATATATACCACCACTAACGCCACTGCGGCTAACATTCAATTCTTATATTTCTTCTTTTCTACTACGCGGCTTTTTTATACATACTACGCCGCAAAAGCCAATTCTTGTATTTAATAGTATTTTTTGTTTTATTTATTTTTTTTTTTTTTCATTAACCTTGAAGTCGCAAGTTCGAGGGCTGAATAAAAATTGTTTGACCACCCAATAAGACAATGGTTTATAGTAGGTATATAGTTAATATTTTGCTTCGATCGCGTCCGATGTGTCTTGTGAATTAAACGAGAGTCGATTAATCAATACATTGCTTGTTAATATTCGATTATAAATACCTTAATCAATAAAAATTCGTTTCTCAATCAAAATATAAAACAGAGGGTAAATATAAATTGATATAAAAATAATTAGCCGTGGATAAAAATGTGAACGCTAGCTCGAGACCTTGGCTCGATCCGACTGCGAAATTGAACTTGATAAGGAGGAAAAAGTAGCGAGGGCAAATAATATCCCGTAGCTGGTAATACTTATATATAGAGATATAGGTATAGATATAAATAAATAAAAATACACACACACACACACACTTAAAGAGACGTGGCTATAAATATATTTATGTGGATATACGCACGCGTTTGCGTGTCGAATTTTTCGTGCTTCCAGGGTCGACATGAACACCTTGCGTTTCGCCATCGACATTCTGCTTCCGCATCTTTACATCGATGGCATGTACGAGGTGGACGGACGAGTGTTGTTGCTACCGATTCGGGGCAACGGACCAATGACCGGTAACTTCACCGACGCTACAGGATCGGTCAAGATTCAGGGCGTTATTGTCAAGGACAGTCATAATCAGGACCACATGACGCTCAGCGAATTCCGTATGCGTATATCCATTCGCAAGGGATCGATCAAATTGGAAAATTTGTTTAACGGCGATCCAACCCTCGGCAATGTCGTCAACAACGCCATCAACAGCAATTTTGATGCTTTCATCAAGGAGCTTCAGCCTCTTATCGAGAAAGCCTTATCCGCTGCGTTCGTTGATATAGGCAACAAGATCGTTGAACCCTTTACTTTCCAGCAACTCTTCCCCGAGTCGTAATCCTCCTTATTTTTTTTTCTCTTCTTTCAAATTTAATCGAGCCGTCGCGGTGCTTTTTTAAATTCTTTCATTTCAACCTCTTCTCCTTTTCTTCTTCTTTTTTTTCAAATTTCTTGTTTTTTAAAAGCTTTCTTGCTTGGTCAAACTTCATCTTGCAATTTTTATTCAACAATTGACAAATTGACAAATTATAAAAAAAAAAAAAATCGTGGCATATCCGTCCTAGTGGTGTGACAATTATAGCATACTACAAATTAAAAAAAAAAGTTAGCCACGCGACTGAGTAAAAAGGAAAACCTCGACGTGACTTTAACAGCCTCGACTTATTCACAGGACCTTACACTTCTTTCCTTGGCCTCGCGCAAAACGCAATATACCTATCACTTCTCTTTTTTTTCTTTCTTATCTTTAAGACCTTCCTCACCATTTCTTCTTTCCTTTTTCCTTCATCTTCATCTCTTTTCTTACAATTATTTGTCGCGCTCCACGTGCAGAAATATATATCGTACACGTGTGACAGATAAAAGATCGATGTTAATCAATTAACGAAATCAATCGATTATTTTGGTGTTGTATATTGAGTCCTCGCTAAGTAGGCTAATCTCGCTTAGCGGTTTTTTTTTGGTGGACACGAAAAATTTTACTTGCGCTTCCTTATTTATAGATATATATGTATGTATGTACAGTTTATTATTGCGATGGATAATAAAAGTCACTTTGATATTAAACCAATAAGACATAAAAAAAAAAAAAAAAAAAAAAAAAAAAAAAAAAAAAAAAAAAAAAAAAAAAAAAAAAAAAAAAAAAAAAAAAAAAAAAAAAAAAAAAAAAAAAAAAATCGATATATGTAAGTGTGTGCTGGGAATCATCTTGTGAAATATAATGTAATCAAACTCCCCGAAAGGGGAACCGAAAAACGCCTATCTCTCTTTTTTTTCTTTATATTCTTTTTATCTTGGACGACGACGGAAATCTTTAAGTGATAAGTTTGTAACGTTTATTTAAGCTTATTTATAATTTGTTATATTTAAATAATAATAATACGATGAGAGCGAATCTGACAAAAGTTGTAAAATAGATTTATACGTTGAGACATACTTGTTAAATTAAAGTATGTATTAATAATTTTTTTTTTTTTTAAATGTTACTATTATGTATATGTTTGCCATTGATTTTTTGTGGCTTATTGCGACGAGATAATTGTTTTATTATTATATTTTTTTTTTCTTCCTACAAACATTATATATGTTGTGTGATTAAGCTTTTAAGTGTTTTATTGATTTTTAATAAATGAACATTAAAAAAATAATCAATGTATTTTTTATTTTATTTCTCTATCACTGTTGGTATTTTTAATCCCTAGTTATAAATTTTCAAATTATGGTACTGTTTGTAAGTTATCATTTTATAATATGCTATTTTTTTGTTGAAAATTGAAGATATTCTGTAAATAATATGTTTGTCATTTAAGCAACAGATGTCATTTATACAAGCTAAAGCTAAATTAAGTTAAATTTTATTTTAAAAAATTACCTATAGCTTCTTTAAAATGAATTTACTCATATTTATAAATAAAATCTCAACAATGGCAATTTTAACAAACACTGTTACACCAAAAGCTAATAATTTATCAAAAATAAAAAAATAAACATAATTGTGAATAAATTTATTTATTATTTGAGGAAATAACGTCGATAAAGATGCTTGCCTTTGTCCAAGTAGCAGCAAATCGAAATGTATATGCTCGTAAATTTTCAGTAGTAGCGCCCGAGTCTAGACAGCCGGTTAAAACGTACACATAGTATTGGAAAAACAGCGACGTTATATACTTTTATAAAAACCTGTTTTATCCTTTATCGATAATTTTTGTATTTTATTTTTCTACTTGCCAAGAGGCGAGAAGAGGTTTAAAAGAGTCAATCCAAGATACCGGTTTATTCTTTTAAAATTATTTTCATTATCACCTGAGTATTATATCCCATTATTTGAAAAAGCAATCTTTATTGACTTTTTTTTTATGTCTCGATACATTCAGTTGAGTGTTTCAAACATAGGTATATATAGTTTCTCAGTGATTTTTACACGTAAAATCAATTTGTTGTGTATTGACTTTTTTCATTCCATTAATTTTATTATCCATACATATTTTTCCTGTTTAACAAATATACGTATATCACTTGTTACTAAAATAATAAAAATTCGCTTATTTTCAACAATTGAAACAAACGCTAAAGTTGTTTACTTTATACTACTCAATTAATTGTAATTAACTTCTTCTTTTTTTATAATTATTTTTTTTTTTTTACTTTTAGTATCTGACAAGTCACGTGTAAAAACAAAAATAACAGCGAGTAATACACGAAGATGTTAATCCCAAGAACTGGTCTTACGAGGAGACACACGCGATTTTACCTATATACTCGCAAATCTTGATAGACGGAAGTTGGAATAAGAAGAAAAAAGTATATAATATAGGTAGTAGTTCGGAGGCCGTTGGAAGGTCGTAGCATCAGGAGAAAATTTAAATATATAATATTGAAAGATTACTAGATTCGACTTTTCTTATTTGCTTGCTCACGAGGCAAAAAGTAATTTGCATAGGCAATTAGTTGCCTAGTCAATATTTTTTTATTCTTCTTCTCTTCTTCTTCATCTCTTATTCACCTTGCTTTAGAGTAAAATAAAAAATAAAATAAGATAATCATTTGATGATCGTACATTTTATTTTCACTATTTACAAATAAAAAATTGTTGTAGTTTTATTAAAATTACATGTTTATTTGTTTTGTTTCACTTTGGTCTTGACAACTAATATCAGTAAGCCTGACTTCATAAATTTCGTGTAAAAATAAAAATAGCTGGATAAAGAAGACATAACATAAAAAAAAAATCTATCGTCGATAAATGCTTGTAAAACATTCAAATTCCGAGGATAAAAATAAAAGGAAAAACTTGCATGGCACTATGTTCTTCTCAAGAGTCAAATATTCACAGATTTCGCTTAAATTACCATATTTTCGAGGGTATAGTTTATATATGAAGAAACTTGAAAACCATCGTTAAAAGAATCGTGAAAAAATAATATACAAAAAAAAAAAAAAAATTAAGAAAAATCAACGGTATGGACAAATATACAAAATAAAACTCTGGACAACCAGCCACTTGTCAAAGTTCTTGTTTTTATCTCTCCCTCACTCGTTTTTTTTTTTCAACGTAGCAGATATACATAGCAATTCTATGGATATGTGTGTGAAAAACCAGGAGGGAGACATCAGAAAGGGTTTTGAGAGAGGAAAAAGGACTTCTCAAGGTCGATCGGGGAAGAGTTCATCGAATGTAAAGTGCTTGACGATCTTATTTGCTAGCTCGAGGACCTTCTTGGAAATTGCAGCTTCAAGGTTTGGTTTCATACTTTCAATTATTTCTTGCTGGCTACTCTCGAGGACTGTATTGATCGCTTGGGTTAGCGGACTTGTATTGTTATCAGGACGAAATACGGCTTCGTAATCTTTTACGTCAACGTTAGCTGTCATCGAAGAAAAATACATAAGCGTCTTATTTCGTCGATCGATCAGTTCAAATTTTAGTATAGCTTGGATTAACACGTTTTCTGTAATTATACAAATAAAAGCAATAATGAGCACATTAATTAATTTTATTACAAAATTCAGCGAGAATAATGAGCTTATTTTTATATATCTATATGTTTTAAAGTTGATAATTTATCGATTGAAAATAAGGATTCATTCTATATTTGATTTAAATCAACGAATTTCAATACTTATTATTTTTAATCATTGATCATCCATAATAAATAAACTTGTTGTTACGTTAATTGAGATTTAAAATGATTGCAATAAATTACTGGTAATGGTAAGTAAAATTTTTATAGTCTTGTAAAATAAATGTAAATATTACTTGTAATAGTCTTGATGGGTCCTTTCTCATTAATGGGCACGAGAATCCTTGCTTTTACATCATAATCAGCCTCCATATAAATTTTTGGAAAAATTGATTCCATGTAAAAGCTTTTGTTCTTAAAATCCATGTGAAAGTGCTTGACATCGTAATCAGAAAGGCCGTAGAGTTTAACGTTTGTGGCAATTGCTTTGAAAGTGTCAATATTGGCTAGGGCAATTTCGTCGACGTAAAGTGGTTCCATGGGTGGGATGTCAAGCTCGGGAATACCTTTTTGTAACAATGGTAACAGCTTGTTACCGCTTTCTATTATGCATTTGTCTAATTCTGGATTGCGCCTGCCACACACTTCGATGTAAGAAGCTGTAATTTGGAAAAATAAATTTTTTTTTTTAATAATTTTGCGTTTGTTTGAGTTTTTGGTGAACGATGCGATGATGATGTTTTAACAAGGATCTGCTTGAAATACATTTTTTTATTTAAATTGATTTGTAGATAAATTAAGGACAAATTACTAAAGTCATTTTTTTTTTAATACAGGTTGCAAAATTTTTAAAATTATTCGACTGTTTTATGTCATTGAAATATCGTAGAAATATACACAGGTTTCTCATTAATTTATTATAGAAAAATCGGGTCGAATTAAAGGTGTATCTCGGTCAACAGAGGTGTACATCGATAAATAATAGAAAATAACGTAATGCACAGATAAGAAATATATGTCAATATTCATGGACGAGCATTGAAGAAGATAAAATTGATAAAAAACAGACCTTGATCGGTAAATCACTAATCGATTAATTCTTACAATAATTATATAATTTTGCCCTGACACATAATTATCATCATATATTACACAGGTATAATTATTTATAATCAAAATTTAACATATTAAATCACATCAACAATCAATCCAGACTAATAATTAAATTAAAAGCCTGTCATATACTCTTTCAACGATCATGAACAGTACTTTCGTTTTTTTTCCAAGAAACAAATTTATATTTTTCCAAAACAGCCGGAATCACGCTTATGCTCGCATTAACAATTTTAAGTTTGAAGAAAAAAAAACAAAGTATTAATAATTTTATCTAGCGATAAGGATGTATATAATTTTGATTCAAATGACATCGTGGACAGCTTTATCATTTTGACTGAGTTAACCGATCGTCAAACGATCTATACATATATAATAATGTACTTACGAACTTTGGCAGCAGCAAATGAAAAAAGTAGAGCCAAAAGGCTCAAAGAGCCATAAATTTTTAAACTCATATTTTGGGTTATAGAGATCAGAAAAACCTTTGGCACTGGATAGATATAAAATTTGTGTAATTGAGAGCGAAACGGACGGGTCACACCGGATGAGAAGAAGTATGATGATGATGATGAGTGCAGTCTCCGGGTGGCGCACTGTCGAAGCTATTCAAGTGGCAAGCCCATATATTTATACGCTTGCTAGATAGATATATATATACCTATACGTAGAGTGTCAGTGGATGACGTCTTTATAGTTTGTAGTGGTGGTGTTATTAGCCACGCATTTCTGGCTCCTACATCTACACACATATATATCGGTATAGTATTGAGAAGTTCTAGGTCGCGGTCATCAGGTGCGAGATTCACCTATCCGCGCTTATTTGCTCAAACCCCCCACTATAAGCAGTATCGGACTTGCAAGCGTTACCGGATTAATGTGCGTACAGAATCTTGATGCATCGCACTACGAAGCTTCTGGCTAATCAATCGATATTAAATTATGTTGCTTTTGCTTGATTGGAGGTTGATCGACCGTTTGATGATTTTGGAGAAATTATAATTCTACTTTATTTAATTTACTTTATTCTTGCTCACGCTTCTCGATCACTGCATTTTTATATTGATGGTTTATTTTATTATTATTTTTTTTTATATTTATGCCCTTGCATGGATATACTCATATCTGCATGGCCTTCGGTAAGAGGACCAGATTCTGACTTGGAACTGGTTGCATTTACATGCTTAATTTTTCGATTTTTTTTTTTTTCATTTTTGTTTTTAAGATTTTTTATAAGACTAAAAGTTAGTGACCCCGTTATCTTTAAAAAATACGATGTATTTTGAGTTTTGAACACATTATTTACAAATAATTATATGTTACCAAATAATATATGAGCTTCAATTTTATAATTATTATTTAAGAGAATAATAAAATGAAGAAGTTAAAATAAAAAAACAATTTCATAATTTACATATTATTATTATTATTGATTTTTATAAATTCTCTTTTATAAATTTTGAAATTATTTTCTTACTGTGCATATTTTTTATTCGTGCATTTTAATAATTTAATAATTCAACATTTTGATATTTATAATTAATAACGATGAATATATGAAAATTTTATTTTTATTTTAATTTTAAATATAATTTATATTTTTAAAAATCAAAACTACAATTTTCCATGAATATTTTGTTGAAGATCGTGAAACAAATTGCAATTTACATTTATGGTTTCTGAAGTTATAAAACTTTGATAAACAAAAAAAGTGTACATGATTCATATTTTATGTATGACATAACAAGTGTAATAATGAACAAGCAACATTTATAGTACTAAAAAGTAACAAATTAAAATTGTGACGGTCATTTTGATAATATTAATCCACTATTTCTTCTTCTCATTTCTCCTAAAACCCTTTTTTTTATAAATAATTATTACACGAAAATTATTACTACTTAACGTAATATGCGTCTTACGATGTCATCTTATTACTTATTATAATGATCTGACAGACAAATTTTTTATTAAATTCAAGATTTTCAACGTTTATAATAAATGTCCCCGCACATTTTTTATTCAATGTCAATCATGTTTTTTTCTCGAAATTAATAACCTACAGACGCTATGATAATATAAACTTAATTCACATACATCCCATTTATTCCTTAAATTTATCGATAAGCGATCAATCAGACGTATAATAATTTTTTCTTTATCAACATCACTCAATCTTAACAATTAAAGCAAAAATCTAGGCAAAAATAATTTTTACATTGATGCATACCAAATATATGAAAATAAAATATTTTTTATTATTGTCATCGAAAAGAAGCTACTTATTCTAAATTAAGATAATTTTTTATTCATAAATCTTGAACGTACATACGTATATTCTAATCTAAAAACACTACTCTTGTACTCTCATCCTCTATAATTATAAACCCAAGAAACGATGCTCATCTTACACGTAATATCGAGCATAATCCCCCCACTTTGGCGAACCAACAGAGTTGATGAAGAAAAGTAAAATTAAAATCATCGTCAAAATAGAAAAATAACATAGGATGGAGTTATGAATGAATGAATGTCTGTCGTATTATGAAAGCAATAATCATGTAGTGCAAATATATGTATATTGGAATTCCATAACGTATGTATATCTATACGCGCAAGAGTAAGATCGGTATATATGAGTTACGCAGCTCTTAGCAGTATTAGAGCTGTACGTGTAATTTTGTTGATTTCATTGGTATATAAGTACTGCGTGAGACACACGTATATAGACACACACACACACACTCATACATAAGTATATAGGGGAGACCGGGGCTATATTGAAACGGGGCTTGATTAAAATTTTGAGATTACTTTTGATAGAAGTTATGGAATCAAACGAAACTTGGAGGTCT
>JAPYZE010005235.1:0-13261 GCA_030522805.1 Leptomastidea abnormis | reverse complement strand
TTTTTGTTTCTCTTCAACTCTACAGAGCTGCTCGTTTTATTTCAAAGTTAAATACACAAGAGCAAGTGTACGTCGTATAGGTACCTATATATAAGGAAAGGATGTTTCCCTTTTTTTTTTACTAACGGTACTTTCAAGAGGTATATAGAGAAAGAGAGAAGCTAAATAACCGTAGATCTACTCGTCTAGCCTCTTCAGGTCAGCTAATTAAACACTCGCAAAACTGAATATGCTACAGACTTCCGCGAAATAAAACTTATGGGTTTACATGGCTATTTCATTCGACCTTTTTTTTTTTTTTTTAACATTAGTGCGATATTTAATGGGTACTTTTAGCTTATTTTTTCGTACTAACACATAGGTAAGAAGCATTTGATGCAGGTAATTTAATAAAAAGTATTAAAAAAAATCGTCTTTATTTTTACAATACTCATTGACTCTGACGATCGAATGGCAATTAATGATACGTGAACTAACATGAAATAAAAATTTAAGTAAGAGTATATAAATATTCCAATTTGAAAATATACCATACCAGATTTTATTTGCATATTTTATGTATTTTCTCAAATTTGTCTACAACATGTACAAGACTTAACGATGATCATTAAGACATACCATATGTGTGTCTATCTCCCTCTCTTTTATCGTTGAAGACGTGATACTAAGCTTTGAGTATAAAGTGTAATTGGAGTATCTGGAATTATTTGCGCGCACACGTACTTTTACTCCCTTTTCTTCAATGAAGTATAAAAGGGGGGGGGTAAGTCTGGTGTTTAAGATGAGCGTATGTAGGTGTGTATATACACGTTTTCTCCTTTTGTAGATTTAAGAGAGAGAGAGAGAGAGAGAGAGAGAAAACTTAGGGTGTGTTTGGTTGTGATCTTAGGGTAAGGTGTCAACTGTCGTTGTTATATACATATCGAGTGTAAGTATGTGAATTCGTTTGCATGTGTTTATCGAGATTGTTGGGGGAGAATAGGTTGGTATAGAAAAGGGTGGATAAAGGATGTTGTGATAATTCTCGTTCATGTTTGTAATAATTTGTAGTAAAAAAAAAAAGATTATTACACATTTTTATCATACAAGAGACTTCAGAAAAATTGTTATTGGTGAATTGGAAATAGAAAAAAAAAATAATAAAAAAGAAAATTAAACTGCTTTTGTTATACCTATAGAATACGAAATTCAGTTTTCATCAAAAGTACGAAAAAAGGAATGAAATATTAAAATGAGTATGTATGATCAAAGTTTGCTAAAGTATATACGAGCTCGTGAAATGAAATTGTATGCTGAAGTGAAATGAATTTTTGGGCTTTCTCATGTTATAAGATATGTGTAAGTATATATAGAGATATGTACGTGGTATCCATCATTTATTAAAGTGTAAACGCTTGTGAAAATATCTATATGTATCATCGATGTTACAAGGATATTATAATGATGGATGGTAGAGAATCATTTTGTTTTTACTTTTTGGAATTTTATATCTGATCTTATAAAAATTACACATAATCTTGAAGAAATACAAATATACAAGTAAAATTGATGTATTAAACTTGTTCACCGGATATATAATAAAGTTTTGGTGTGTTAAGATACTCGAGCTTTTGTGATATTAATAAAGTTTTTAACGCCTCTCGAAAACATTATAACTTTCAGAGTTAAAGTTTTCGTATAAAAAAAAAGAATATTAAATAAAAAAAAAAACGCAAAAAAAAGAATAGTAATCTTGGTAGGTCAACATTAAGTTTTTTTTTCTCTTTTTTTGTTTTAAGCAAATACTCTAAAAATTTTTCATAAATTCAAATAATCTTAGCATTTGAATATAATTTTGATGAATGGTAATATAAAAGAAAGCGGTTTACATATGTTCGATGAAGAAAAAAGGGAAAGAAAAAAAGGGTAAAAGAAGGGAAAAAGAAGCGAAAAAAAGTTAGATAAAGATAAGTAGAGTAGAGGAAAAAGTGTAATTCTTGAGTGATAAGGAGTTAAGTAATAGAGCGGAAGGCAAGCGGACGCGCTGGAGTAAGTAATGCCTGAAGAGATAAGACGTTAAAAAAAAAAGTAGAAGAAGAAGAGAGCCTAGTTGGAAGTGTAGAAAAAGAAAGATAGAGATAAACGCGAGTCTTTGCTAGAATGAGAAAGAAAAAAATAGAAGAAGGGTAGAGAATCGAGCTATGAAATAAAAAATAGGAGTTTACAAGTAAGAAAAAAAAGATAAAATAAAAATGCTGAAAAGAGAAGATGGAAAGAGAAGTGAGGTGGAAAATGAGAGGAGTAGAAAAGAGAGAGATGTCGGTATATATATACTATATATATACGAGGATTTGGTAATAACCGGAAGTGTGACTCGTTGAGATGGGGAAATCAAGTGAGAGATATGAAGTGCGAAAAGCGTAATGCGGAGATGAAGATGAGAAGAAGAAGAAAAAGAAGTAGTAGTAGTAGTAGAAGAAGGAGAAGGCATAAGGATGTAGATAAGATGCCTGAAAAGATTTGCCTGCGGTGCTCTTTTCTACTCTTCCTTTTTCTTTCTTTTTTTTTTGGTATGCTTTAGTAGACGTTGAGAGATGCCTGGAAGGCGTTTTCTCTCTCTCTCTCTCTCTCTCTCTCTCTCTCTCTCTCTCTCTCTCTCTCTCGGTATGCTTTCATTCTCACCGGAATGACATTTCCTCTATATATATAAAACCGGTTATTTGAGTTTTAACAATGAGTTGAAAATTGCTTTTATCTTTATACTGAAAGTATATACTACTATTGTTAAGATAATCTTTTTTTGTTATTTTTTTTTTTCTTTTTTTTTTCAAGTTTTTTTTTTTTTTTTTTTTCAACTGTAACTTTACAGTATTCCTTTTTTTTTTTTTTTTTGGTAAATAGAAAAATGAACCAGGTCGATTATTGTTTTCCAACTTTCAATGGTTTTATTAAATCTCTAACATACACTAGGTACGTTTTCAAAAATAAATATTAATTAAAATTTATCGATCCAACAATAAACCCACATTTTTTTTCTAAAAAAAAAAAAATCCCTCAAAACAAACAACCTATTCCCAATTTTACCAAAAAGCACATACTATGTAGGTATATATGCTATCTCCCACAAAACTATAACAAAACCCAGCATCATCGTAATCATCGTAACAAACTAACAATCCAAACTTCCCATTTACCCAGTAGCAACAACAGCAACAACAATAGCAGTTGTAGTAGTAGTAACAACAACAGCATCGCAGAAAATTAATAGAAAACAAAAGGCACACAAAATACAGAATACTCCACCCACACACATACATTTCAAACCCATACATACCCATGCATATAATACATACATTGATATATACACACACACGCCTGAGGCATACTCAGTAGTCTCAAAGTTAACTCTCCCTTTCTCTTCCTACCCTTTCTAACAGAATATATATACACCTATATACACTCATAGTGCAAACATCACGTACACGCGCTTGCGCATATCATACTATAAATATACCATATAAGCGTTTGGAGATTGACATATGCGCGCGGGTGCATGCATAATGGCGCGGTCTAAAATTCGATCGACCACTGCCACGTAAAATATGGTATGAGAAGAGAGAGAGAGAGAGAGATATATAGGAAGGAGGGAAAGGATTGATGAGAGAAAAGGAGGGGTTGAGTTAGCGAGTATAGGAAGTATGTATACAAGAAGGGGGTGCGGCTAGTAGTCCTAGCATATCCGCACATATCGGAGTCGTTGTGGAGGAAGAGCTGCAAGTTATGGTGAAGAGGAAGAGTAGGTAGCAGTAGTAGTCGATGATCCGACAAGCGACTAGGGTTTCCTCCCTCCTTCGGTCCAGCGGTTCTCTCGTGTGAGTCTCTATTGTGATCACGATGCGCGCGTATGCCGGCTACTTTATAGGCTATATAGGAAACGGGGGAGGATGAAGAGAGTGAGTGAGTGAGTGAGTGAGGGTGAGTGTAGGTACTATGCTTCCGATGTCTGATTATCACTGACATGACTCGCGTATACTATATAGCTTCCTAGCTCTTACCTAGGATATATATGTGTGTGTGGCTCTGCTGTGGCCTGTCGTACAGATGCGCTTACAAGTGACACGTATAAGAGAGAAAGAGGGAGAATGTGATCCTAGGATATTTATTCCAGTCTGTTAATTATTTTAACTGATTCAAAAGAATCTTGTTGAATTCTTTGTAGAAAATATTTTTTTTGGATCACACTATTCAATTCTAAATATGTTTTTTTTCCGCACTCTATATTGACCTGTCTTTATAGGTTATGTTGTTTTTTTCTAGTTCCATAACTTTTTACAACTTAAATCAAAATAATTTAACTCATCAATTTTACGACTTTTGATTATTTTTAATCATCTTACAAAATTGCATTCATTTGAATTTTATTCTAACGTGCTTTATAAATCACGTGATCAGCTTGAACCAATCACAATCAAGTCACGTGGTAAATCGTAGCAAATCGCAACACTCTTAAGAGTTTCTTCTTTATTTCTAAGTGATGCTCATAGAACATCAGATTACTAAGCATATATTCATTTATACAATTCACATAAAATAATTTAACATACACAATTTAACTTTTCAACATATACAAATAAAAGTATAGGAAATGATTATAGTATCATTAAGTATATAATACTTGCTGATATATAGGTACACCATGATTTATTTATAGGAAATTGTATAATGAAAAGAGATAAGATATTTAATTTTCGCTTCCTGACGATTTTTCTATCTCAAAATCTTTTACTCTGTATATTCAACATAATTTATAAAGACACGTTGCTTATCTTTTTGCATGACCTACTTATAGTCGCAGTGATTAATCGCTCACAACTATATACACGTGCGCGCAAATGAATCCAGCTTATAAATTCGATAAAAAAAAAAAAGTTTGTGAATCTTTGCAGTGATAGGATGATTTTTTTTAACACAGATATACCGATACGAGATAAGCTTTATCAGTGGTTAACTTGTATAAGTCTATGTGAGCACTATAACGCTTTTCTCGTTCTATTCATACAAAGAGACGAGACAGATATCACACTTGCTAGAGCAAACGCAAGGAAGTAAATGTACCCTATACATGTCCTCTTAATTTACTCACGAGAAAAGCTTACACACCAAAAGCTTCACGTTATTTCTCTCATCGTATACATATACTCATCCTTGACTTTCTGATAATTAGCAGAATATCACTTGTATGTGCGCATATTACGTAATATACTGACAATTCGGAGAATCACGATACTGGCTAATTCGGGCTCGTAATGATGTTTGCATATTCGTACATAAGCTAGTTGTATATATATGTACATCTCGGGTTATAATTGAGCGACAGCGAGATATAGCAATTAAAATCAACTGCTTAAATTATTAAGGTGAAAAAAAAAAATTATGAAAAATGTAGGTGTATAAGCGATATAAGCGGGCGTTGTTGTGTTTGTTGCAAGTAAATGACAATTGTGAACTGGAAAATTTGTTTTTATTTCATTAGGTATCATTGATGTGCATAATGGTATCTATAGTGTAATTGTAGTTATATGAACTTGTTGTTACAATTTTACGTTTTTACTTGAATAAAGATTTTTTTTGTTTGTTTCTTTCTTGCTCTTTGAAAAAAGTGGTAAAAACGTTCAAATGAACGTATGGATATAAATTGAATGGATCTGTAAAGCTGCTTTATACACTTCGAATGAGAATAACAAAATCGATGTGTAGCTGTGTATATGTAGGTAGATACAAATTTTTGTTTTGTTTATTCATTTTTGTGTAAAAAGGAAAAACGAAATTGCAGTTATCGTTAATTAATCGCGCTATATTGTACGTTAATTAGAGCATACAATTTTGTTGCTTTTATTTATTTATTTATTTTTTTGTTTTCTTTTATTTATCCGTATTGAATATAACACGCATCCTTACGCTTTAACAGTCAATTCGCGTATACAAATTCGTATTTTTAGTTATTATTTTTTAAATGAATTTTGCCATACATATTGTATACATATACAAGTAAACACTCTCGTATCCTCTTTTCTCTTTCTCTTTTCGACGGAAACAAAATTGCAATTACATTTCCTTTTCCATATTGATATCAAATATAGGCACATGCATACACAGAAGCCTATATATGGAAATTTGATATTTTATGGAGCTTGCAACACACAGTTATATGTATATGTTGTAGTTATAGCAAGAAAAAGCTATACATATACACATACCACGTATTAGCCCCTGTAAACTTATCAACGATATACTAATTAGTATTTGTTTCCCATTGCCTGCCTGCCCGCGCAAGCACGTAATTTCGTTTTGCATTTTTAAAACGTCAATTTGAAATTTTCAACCTACCTATATGTACACACGCGTATGTGTACGTGCTACATGTATAGCTTTCTCATTTGTGCGTGTTAACTTTAACCATTTCGATTAAATGATGGTTGTTATAAATTACACTTGCAATTACAAAGGTAAAGAATATAAAACAAAAAACTAACTACTTTGCTGCGTAAATCACTTTGGTTTAAAAAAAAAAATTTATGCTGTTCAAAAGTAAAAAAACAACAACAAAAAAAACTATTAAGGTTTGGATATGAAAGTCAAACTTAAGCATTCGAAAGTACAATGCGATTTTTTTTTCCTTTTCATAAAAGCTCAATTAATACTTTTTGAGCCATTCCCTTCCAAACTCTCGCACATACCCACTACCCCACCCTTTTTTTTTCTTTTCCACCCTCTATTTCATTATGGAAAGCTTTTAAAAAATAAATCCTTTTCGTAGCGCGGCCTACCACTTCCCCTCCTCTTCCTCCTCTTTCCATCAAAGCGTAGCGGCACACCATCAGGAAAAAAGAAAAGAATGAAAAAAAAAGAGAGAGAGAGGTTTGCCCCTACTCAAGACTTTTAAAATCAATCGCGTACCGACAAAAGCTTTTTCATTCGCGAATTCAAGTTGCTCTTCCTTCTTCTTCTTCTTCTTCTTATTCTTCTTCTTATTCTTATCCCAAACCAACTCTTAAAATTAAAAGCAGCCCAGATAAAAAAAAAAATATCGAAAGAGCTAAAAAAAGAGGAAAAAAGCTGAAAAAAGCTGCGGCCTTGTACGATGGTGGTGGTGGTGGTATAATATAGCAGTATATAGGCAGAGGCAAGTCTCATGGAATATAAAGTTCAATATTTGGAGTGGAGTAATGGCGCTAATTAATATGGGGCGCGTATGAAGAGAAAGTGCGGTGTTTGCGCTGCCTCAGGAGTATAAGTGCGGCGTGTGCCTAGGTCGCTTCAAGATGACGGGAGAGAATGACAGAGAGAAAGCGGCATGTATATAATAGTCGAGGCTACGTATATTTTCCCCTATTCTTCCTCTCTCTCTCTCTCTCTCTCTCTATACCCACGCAACTCTTTACCCAGCTCTTTGTCGGAATTTTAATTAATATTGACGCACATATATATACGGAGGGAGAGGAGTATATAGTGGCGACAATTGCTTCGTGAGATAATTACTCTGTACAAATTTGTCCAGATTGATAAATTTATTTTATGTCAAATATATATAGCGATGTGCTTTAGGATCGAAGAGGAGGAATGGTAACTTTTTGAAAGCGTTAAGTGCTTTTTTGAGGGGAGGCGAGCGTTTAATGTGATTTTGTTTATATTTTAGGGTAGTGTTTTATTATTGTTATGGATTATCAAGGATGGTGAATGTATTTTTAATTTAACAAGAAATAAGTTTTGTTTTTTGAAATAAAGTATTTATGATCTTAATCATCGTGATTTTTTATAACAATATATCAATGTATAAAAATTAATAAAACGAAGAAATAAAAATTTAATAAATTTTCCAATAATCCCAATCAAACAAAAATTTCAACAACCAATGAAAAAGACATCTAGAACATCTGAAATCAATTTGTCATAAAACAAAGACAAAAAGAAAAAGAGAAGAAAAAAAAAATTCAATCAGAATTAATTCACGTTATCCAAATAAAGAAGAAAACCGAAGCACAAGCAGCATCAAGTGAAAGAAGAAAAAGTAGAAGTATAGAAGAAAGAAAGAAAGAGAGAAAGAGTTCCGGTAGTGGTAGCGGGTAGTGGTGACGCAGGAAAAGCGAAAGTGCCGCAGGAAAAAAAGAAAGATGAGAGTTAAAGGTTAGGGGAAACGGAAAACCTTTGGGATAAAGAGCTCGCGGCGGTAAGAGGGTGAAAGAGTAGTAGAGGATCAATGGGGGGTGGGAAGGGGGGAACTGAAACAGAAAGCCTGCCATTACGAAAAGAGAAGGGATGAGGGATGTGAAAGGGGAGGGGGAGGAGGGAAATCGAGTAATGAAGTTAGTATTACAGTTTCGAGCGGGGCCCGAAGTGCCTCTTGGGCAAACTGAAACCGCGTGTCCTCAGATCCCTTGAGGCTGTGGTAGAGAGGGGGAAGGGAAAAGGGAAGAGAGCGCACAAGCGAGACGGTCCCTTCGGTTCACCTTTTATCCCCCTACTCCTCCTCCTCCTCCTCCTTACGTATGGCACGAGCGAGTGTCCGGTGATTGATTCCACAACGACGCGCATACTGTAAAGAGAAGGCACTTTTGGCAATTAATATATGGAATGATGTGTGCTTGTAATTGTGAACTTTTATAATTTTTTTTTTTTTAAGCTAACTAAAATGTAAGTTGGAAATTTGTAACTTGATAAATCAATAGTTTGAAATGTATTTACGGATTGTAAGGTATAGAAAACTTGATTTTCCTTATTTGTACTTTTACGTGACTTTTTTTTTACTGTATTGAAGTGTCTGAAAAATACAGGAAAAGGAGATTTCTCGTTTTCTTCGGTTTTTGAAGAAAAAGAACTGAAGGAGAGGGAGATTAATGTTGGGTAAAGTCATAGGGTGGTAAGAATAGAGAAGTGATTTTTCATGGTCTGGAACGAAATGAGAATTCGAGTGAGGTTCTAACAAAGAATAACAATTTGCTTTGTCTAATACTAACGTCATTCATTTCTCAATTGAAGATTTATTATTCGAGAAAAGTTATCAAACTTAAGTTACAATTGCATTGAACTTGGTGCACTATCTGTAAAACCACGTCAAACTCCGAATGAAAAAAGAATTGCTATAGAATATTTTTTTCACTTTTTATGCAATAGGTAAAAGTCAAAAGTAATTAATTTACTTAATGATTAAAAGACATTTAATTTATAGGTTATGTCATCCAATTTTAAGTTTATTTTCATTTCAATTTAATTAAATTATACCACTTTTTATCAATTCAGAGTTTTGTTTTTTGAAAGGCTGTACATTTTGCACTCCTTGTCCTGATTGTTGTTTAACAGATGGTAGTTTAGATTTCTTTTCGTCGTGATTGAACTTGTTCAAGATGAGCTTGGAATTCTATCCAATCTAAATCAAGTAAATATCTTTGACGTCCATAATTGCTGTCTAAAGGATAATTTTGTGCAAGTCTCTGTTCCATACTTGATATACGATTTCGTATCGCTGCATCAAGTTTATCTTCTATAGACATTTCTTTTTTACGGATAGATGGTGATGCTGGTTTTTTTAAATGCTGTTCTTTTTGTCGAAATTCTAATTCAAATTGCTTACGTGCATCTAAAATTTTTATTTTGCTTTCAAGTTCTTTAGCTTCATTTAATCGATCTTGCAAACGACGCTTGTCCAATCTTGTTGTAATAGATGTGTAAGCATCTAAATTATATTTTACTGATTGTGAAATTTGTAAATATTCTACGTTTAAAGGTAAATTTCTCGTATGCCAATCTTGCAAACGTTGTAGACATTCTTGAAAGCTTTTTTCAAAATTTTTCAGTGCCGCTTGTTCTCCTTTACGCAGATGTTGAATACTTAAATCTTTTGCAGGTAGTTCAATTGTACTTAAAGTTTGCTCATAGTTCCTACGAGTCTCTATATTCTGTCGAATAGTTTGTATGTTATTTAGATCAAGTATACGTTGTTCTTGTATTTGTTGTTTTTCCAAACGGTAGATAAGTGGTTTTATATCAGCTAAATCTTTATTAAGTGAATTAATTTGTTGCTGATATTCTGCGTCTAAAGGCTGCTGACTGTCATATCTCTGAAGAATATATTCTATCTGCTCACGTATTTTTAGTTCAAGTTTATCTAAATCATTTTTTTCTTTCAATCGTTGCTCTTTCATAATTGGATCTTGAGGAATATGCTCTCGCTTACGAAACTCTTCTTCGCGTTTCCTATTATCTTCTAAATATTTTATGATGTTTGCGATTTCACGTCTTCCATTTGCTCTTATTTCTTGTTCACTTGGGTCTGTAATATTTTATAGTTATATGGTAAAATGGATTTTACTAGAGTACAGATACAAATAAAATAAAATAAGTTGTGAAAATATGACAGCACCGATAATATATCATTTCATTCCATTTTATATTATATAATATATATGCCACTGATATTTTTATTTATTTAATCAATAATTTTAATCAGATTAAATCACACATTAAAAATTTAATAAATATATTGAAAAAAGAATGAAAAAAATTTGTAGTTTAGAAACTTTAATTGTGTATAATTGTATTTTGCAATATATGACTTATTATATACATTGAATATTATTAAACTTTTTATTTTATGGCTATGTGATAATGGCCCAAGTCTGAGTGACATATTACCAAATATATAATCCAATATAATTATTTTTATCACTTCGTATTTTCTTTTTACAAATTAAACAACAATTGATAGAAAAATTAACTGTTACGCATCATCCCAAATTTTTTTGTATATTTAAGTCAAATTGAATTTTTGAAGATATTAAAATAATTTTATACCTGATTGAACTTTTGAAAGACTTGCGAGTAAGACAAGAAAAAATAAATAAAATACTGCTTTTAAAGACATTGTAAAACTGTACTGAAAGTTACAATTTGCAATTCTGACAAAATGTGCTCCAATGTTGCTTTTATAATCAATATATTAATCTAACCGTTTTTTATCTTAATGGTAATTTACATATATTGAATAAGCTATTCTAAAATCAATAATATTAAGTTATTCATATTTATTGGTGTCAATTGAAGATTCAAAAAAATAAATTAATTTTTTTTTAAATGGAAAAAATAAAACTATTATTGCTATTATTGAGATTATTTTGTTAAAAACATTTTCAGGAACAATTATTAGAAAAAATTTGAATACGTAATTTTTAACAAACATAATATTGAGATAAAATCTTTCTGTGTGACAAAATATAAGTTGAATAATTTTTTTAACAGATCACATACGCATAACACAGCAATAAAATTATGCAAATACAGTATTTTCTAATTACATATTATTTTTTTATAAGAATAATAATAACAACAATATTTTTAAAATTTGTTTTAAGATATGTTTTTTATAGAGTAAATTTATAATAAAAACATTAGCTATAATTATATATTAAATTTTATATTTCTTTAAAAAATTCAGGTAATCAGTCAATTTAAAATTACATAGTAAAAATTAGTAAAGATTTTTAGTCAGTAAAAATTTTTATAATAAGCTTGTTTGTTGTACAGTAATAATTCAGATATGTACCAAGAGAAGAGTTGATTAAAAAAACTAAACTTATTCGAATTGTTTGATATATCATTATAAAATTTACCAGTTAGTAAATTAAATATCGAACATCTGGTATGTATTTTACAATTTGAAGTAAGATTTAAAATTTTTTTAGCATTAAAATAGTAATTATACATATATATATATATAATTACCAGTAATTGAATTTTACTAATAAAATACAAAAACCACTTTATTTTTTTCACTGATATGTATTTGCTTAATAAGTTTTAAGAGATACAGCGGCATATCGCCAATGTATAGTCTGTAGGTTAGCCGCAATCCTAGCCTAACCTTTCCCATTTCCAATATTTAACAAAATTACTCATTTTCTCAATAATTAAAGAGCATTAGATTGTTTTGATTAAACTTTAAATTTATGTTTATTTATAATTACTTAAAAATTTATAAATGATTAGAAAACATTAAATTCATAGGTTATGTAATTAAAATTCATTTATTTTTATTTCAATTTATTTAAACTTTACCACTTTTTATCAATACATCTTGTTGTTGTTGTTGTTGTTGTTGTTGTTGCTGTTGAGCAGTTTGGAGTTCAGACTGCTCCAGATTACGTCGTTTATGAACGTTTGCTGTATGTGACTGGAACTCTTGCCAATTTTGATCAAGTAGATCTCTTTGATATCCATAATTTCTATCTAAAGGATAATTTTGCGCAAGTCTCTGTTCCATATTTGTTATACGATGTCGTATCGCTGCATCAAGTTTATCTTCTAAAAACATATCGCTTTTTCGTATAGAAACTGTTATTGGGTTTTTCGATAGTTGTTCTTTTTGTCGAAATTCTAATTCAAATTGTCTTCGAGCATCTAAAATTTGTTTTATGTTTGCAACTTCTTTAGCTTCATCCAATCGTTCTTGCAAACGACGCTTGTCCAATCTTTTTGTTATTGATGTGTAAGCATCAAAATTATATTTTACAGATTGTGAAATTTTTGAATATTCTTCATTAAAAGGTAAACTTCTCATATGCCAATCTTGTAAACGTTGCAGCCAGTCTTCTAATATTTTTTCAAAATTTCTAAGTGCCGCTTGTTCTCCATTACGTAGACTTTGCATACCTGGATCTCTTGAAGGTAATTCAATTGTAGTTAATTTTTGCTCCAAGTCCTTACGAGCCTTTATACTTTGCCGAGTAGATTGTACGTTATTTAGCTCAAATACACGTTGTTCTTGTTCCAAACGGTGAATAAGTACTTTTATATCTGCTAAATCTTTATTAAGTGCAGTAATTTGTTGTTGATATTCTGCGTTTAAAGGCTGCTGACTGTCATATCTCTGAAGAATATATTCTATCTGCTCACGTATTTTTAATTCAAGTTTATCTAAATCATTTTTTTCTATAAATCGTTTTAAAACTTGATCTTGTGGAATATGCTCTCGTTTACGAAACTCTTCTTCGCGTTTCCTATTATCTTCTAAATATTTTATGATGTTTGCGATTTCACGTCTTCCATTTGCTATTTTCTCTTGATCACTTTGATCTGTAATATTTTATAATTAAATCGTCAAACAGACTATACTATACTGCCGTCCCACGGAAAAAAACAGGTTAAGTGCATTTTGATAAAATTCGAGAAAATTGGCAAAAACTTTTTGTACTTGTAAAACAAAAATTATACAGTTTTTTGAAAAACGAAA
>JAPYZE010005233.1:0-16758 GCA_030522805.1 Leptomastidea abnormis | reverse complement strand
ATATATATATATATATATATATATATATATATATATGCGCAACGTGAGTGGTTGCAGAAATCGGTAGCCGATTCGGAAGAGCACCTTGGAATGCAAAAAGGAAGAGAATGAAATGAGAGTGAAGAGAGAGAGAAAGAGAGAGAGAGAGAGAGAAGTTTATAAGAAGCAGGCTCTCTCGCGTGTGCGTCCATCCCTGTCGCTACAAATTAGAGGTGAAAATCACGAAGGAAGATCGCGAAAGAGAGCCCGGCAAATAACCGACGCGGCAGGGGGGCCCGGCCTCGCCTCGGGAGCTATACCGTGTATCTACCGTGTCTCTTTCTCTCTCTCTCTCTCTCTCTCTCTCTCTCTCTCTCTCTCTCTCTGCGTATAGGAATACGCTACTCTGCAGAGCCGCTATACGCAAACAATGCCCTTCCCCTCTCTCTCACTTTTTCTCTTCTCCACCCCTGTCTTCTTCTTTATATGCCTCCGGTATCCTTTATCGTTGCGGCTCTCTCTTCTCTCCTGCTCTAATGCGTGTAAATTTACGCTCCCATACACTGGCCATTCTCATTTTCTTCGCGCTCGATCACCTTTCTCCCCCCCCCCTCTCTCTCTCCCTCGCTCTGTTTCATCGTTCTGTTCTCTGCACATATAATATTAGGTATAGCCACAGTGGCTGTTGCTGCTGCTGTAGCTGCTTCAGAAGCCCGACGCGTCGATGTATATCTCGCGGCTGAATTAGACTCTATACGGTATATGGGTATAAAGGCGTGTGGGGGAGGAGGAGGAAGAGGAGGAGAAAGGTGAAGGAAGGTTCCAAGATCAGCGGCGAAAGAAAGAGGCCGAGCCCCATTGGAAGTAGGCATATACACCCCCCCGCTGGGAGGCTAATAAAGCATCGCACGGGTAATGGGGCTCCCGTGACTTGCGTACCGCGTCATGAGAGCAAATCTCGACTCTCGGCTCTCTTTCTTTCTTTCTTTCTTTCTCACTATACCTTGATCTGCTCGCGCAGTAGCGAACATTAAGTCCCTGCGTGGGTCGATGGTGGCTATACTTATATAGTTGCGGGTCCCGCGAGGTCTACTTTGCCTGGGACCACCTGCCAAGCGCCAAGTAGCCTATTTGCGCAGCCTATACTCCGCGCAATTACACGTCATCCTCGACGTAGTCGTCGTCGTCGTCGTCGTCCTTCTTTGCAACTATACTTCTACTATTACTACTCCCTGATGCTTTTAACTCTCATGGTATATATTGGTATACTATACGACGTATACACTATACCCCTTTTACCCCCGCGGTTCGCATGTGCGCTTATTATCCGGCAGCCACAAGCGCAAATGCAAAAGAAAGAGAGAAAGAGTTCAAGTCACGCCATCCTTGCACGGGCCTCCTCCTCCTCTCTTATGAGACGCGTCTTTCAGACGTCGCTCAGGCTTTGATGGGAAGATGAGGTATTATTGGAAATTGGAATTCGCGCTCGGCTCGTTTTTTTAAAACCGCGCGCTTATGTATATGTATACGCCGGGGCAGTGACTGAGCGAGAGAAGAATAATACAAGCTCGCTTCTGCTCGTCTCGAAAATCGATCGGGAATCACCGCCGTGCAGAGTCTGTGTATGTACGTTACAGATCTCAAGAGTCTGCGAGTATGTGTACGCACGTGAGATGGGGGGGGGGGCGTATGCCACATATTATTCTCGGCACGGAGAGGAGCTGCTGGATTGCCTACATACATGTATATGTATATATACTCCCTTACTACCCCCCACGGCAAGTTCAACCGCGACTTATGACTGCGATCAGTGTCACCTCGGATATATCACTCTGTGTGATATATATATACTTACTTACTACAAGCTTCCTTAGAAGATATACTTCCATGAAGAATCGCGCGCGTGATTTTCATCCCTCCCCACAGTGATTGGAATAACGTAAGCGCGATATGCTATATATTACGAGAGATATCGCTCATCTCTCTGGCGAGATATTACCCTTATGAGCTATCTTGCTGCTGCCGCTGACTTATGGTTGGATGTGTCTGGATTGCTTTGCTTTCGCCGGTACTTTTGATTTTTCTTCTTGACGAAGTGGCTTTCGGAAACCCTTTTACAATATGTAGAAGGTATATACTTATACTTTTAACACACCGGCTGTCAAAGAGAAGTAGGGGTGCAAAAAAAGATGGTCTCGTGTGCGCGTGACTTGCGCGGCTTGTCACCTTGCTTTCGATTTTATCGGCTAAAGAAACGCTTGGGCTTTCGTGTGAAATATTACACCCATTGACTTGCTACTTCTCCTCCTTCTCCTGCTATTCGCTTCTCTTTTCAAAATTAACATGTTTTAGCTTACCTTTTCGATGCATAAGTGTATCTATAATCTAGCTTGAAGATGTACCTTTACATTTTGTTTAGGTCATGACTGGAGTACCTGGAAAATTTTTTTTAATTATTTCATTTTTTGTTATCATTATTATTATCCTTTTTTTTTCAACGGAAAAAATATAAAAATTATTTGTCCTTTATTCTTAAAATACAAATATTAATAAAAATTTTATTATATTTAAAAAATGATATTTCAATGAATTTAACTAAGAAAAATTCTAAAAGATTTTTTTACAAGTACAAGTTCATGTACATACATGAAAGGGTAAAACGACATTGTTGCAGATGACAGGCGCGTCAATAATCCTTTCGCCAAGCGAGCATTTCAACAATTACCGAATTTTGAAGTCCTTGAAAAACACAGAATACACACATAATATAAAATCTATCGTCAAAAAAGTGTGCTGCAGCATCTCTTATAATAAGAGATGCAAAAATTCGTTCGATGATAATTAAACAAGATTTTTTCTCTCGCTATCAAATCCTGAATACTATATAAAAAGAGAGGACGATAAAAAAAAAAAAAGAAGAAAAAAGAAAGAAAGACGATAGCTCGGTGGCAGGTAGAAGGAAACGAATCGAGAATTTATTGCTTTGGCACACTCTGGTTCTCTTAAGCCGCGGCAATGGTGGATATATTCTGCAGGATAAGTATATACAGGAAGAGAAAAATGTATGGGTATATAATCGATAAGTGTTCTCTGCATAAGCGTGGGTATATCATGGACTTACCATATAAACGCGCTTGTAAAAGGCATATTATGTGGATTTGCGAATAGAGTAACGCGATCGTCAAACTATAGATATATATAATACGCGATCGATCTCGTTTGCCGCAGCTGACACTAATTATGAATCGGCTCGCGGTTACGCATGATTATTCCAATTACCAAGTTCTGTGTATGTGTGTGTCACTCAAACAATCGCATCACGAACATTATACCTTAGAATTGTATATCTTTCTAGAGATTTATAATAAAAAATTAAAAATTAAAACTTCAACAGCGTACGCACAGATATTTATTATAAAATTCAGTACAAGACAAAAATCAGAGGAAAAAAGGTTGTCGTCGATTCCCGCATATATCACACGTGTGCTATACACACACATAATAAGTAATCTTACACCTTGAGGCGCAATCTCTGCATGTATGTGTGTTTGTGCATGTATGCATGTATGTATGTATGTATGAGTGGCTAAGCGCGAAGTTATCGAAGCGGGATCTACCGCGTCCGGCCTTCGCACTGTATAGCACATATAGAGTACAGCCTGGTCTCTCTGCGTTTCGGGTTTCGCTGGCCATGCCAGCAGGCCTATATATATCTATAGGTATATATCGAACTTCAATCGCTCGCGCGCGCTCGTAAGGCACGTATATGTTATATATGGGCAACGAAAAAGCGAGGAGGCCGTTGTGTGGTAGGATATATGGTTTATTGTATACAGGCAACTTCATATAGTTTTATACATCAAGAGAGAGAGAGAGAGAGAGAGAAAGAGAGATGAAGCCAGTTTTATTTGCTCTAGATATTCGTGCACACGCAATTTTAAAATAAAAAAAGAGAAAGGTTGGAGGGTATACATGTTTCGAACATCGAAGCCAATAAGTACCTATATGCACCTACTATGTATCGAAGAGTCGCGATATATATGTGAGAGCTCGCGTGTCGTATAGTTGCTTTCTTCTTGAACTTCTATACGACAAAAATGATGTTTAGAACAAAGAAAAATGGATTTTATAAAATTGAAGCTCTGCTCATTTTTTTTGTTGTCTCCTAACGCTTGACTAAACAGAAGTTTCTCTTTTGTTAGTGCTTCAAATTTCGCTGGTTCGCTTGGTAAGCTTTGAAGTATATAATATTGTTCCGAAGCGTAGGCTTGAATTCTTCTATTTTATAAGTGTATGCTCGTTGGGTCAGCTTGTATATCACGAAATTTTAGAAACTTGGTAAAGTATAGCCGAGTCATTTTTATTATATACCTACTCATTAACCTTTTTCTTCTTTTTTTTGATCGGGGACAGAGTTAACTTAAAAAAATCTTAAAATATTCAATCGCGTTGAGATTTATTCAATCCAAACTATACGTCATTTAATGTTTAAGCCGATCTGCGATTTCTTCTGACCGATATTAAGACTCCCTTTAAAAATGCGGGCACATAATATAGTCCAGATGCATTTCAAAAAGCCATAACAGCGTGACAGTGAAAGTGTGCAGCTGAAAAAGGAGATTATGTAATTATGTAATGTATAAGTAAGCGTAATTGCATGTATATGCCGCCTAAGTTAAAAATATGTGTATGTGGCATTAATAAGAAAAGGAAGAAAAAATAAATAAAGGATCACGCGAAAAATCACGATCTTTGTGAATATACTTATAAGCGTAAGAAGGAGGGCAGTGCCTTCCCCGAGAGCAGGTGCCACTATATATAAACTGTTTTACAGTGGCGAAAGCTGGATATATAGGTACTTTTTATGAATAATGCATGCGTTGATTTGTTTGATGTTAAAGGGACTTAAGTAAGATCGATTAATTAAGATCGGCTTGGATAAATATATTTAAAAGAAAAAAAAAAGGAGAGCAAAGCTGCTGAGATCGAGTAGGCTTGATTATTTTGTATAATAAATTACACGCTTGTATATACTCAATATATCCTTGTTTGTTGTCTGTGTGTTATTTAAGAATAAATTTTATAGTTAGTTACTGAATGAGTAGAAGAAAGACGGAATAAATATACGGGTAGCTTTCTTTTCAAGAAAATTATTCGTCCAGCGAGTTGTTGGCAGTTGTGAGGGAATGTCACCTGTAGTTATATACATTTTATGGAATCTAAAGGAGAGTCATCCACTACGGACTCCTATATATAACTATTTGCCAATCGCTGGTTTGACAATAATACACGATACTAAGGATGTTAAAAATGATTTTAAAGTTTGAAGCAAATGAATTTAATTAAATAATTAAATCTTAAAAATTGTGTTGGTATCTGCAATCATGAAAACTACAATTTATCTCGAATATACATTCTTTCAAAAACTATACGGTCAGACATGTGGGAGCACATCGGATAAGAAAGTGCGAATTGAAAAAAAGCTAAGAAACAAGCTGAAACCAGGCAACAGCAGAAGCAGGAGCAAAAGCAAACGAGCTTACTCTCATTAATATCCCCGGCGTAGGAGAGAAAGAGAGAGAGAGAGAGAGAGAGAGAGAGAGAGAGAGAAAGGGTCTCCATTGAGCGAGTCGCGTATAGGCTGCTATCGGTGGGATTCGATAGGATCGGCAAAAACTACGGAGAAAGAGAGAGAGACGTGACTTGAGTGGAACACGCGGGACCAGAGAGCAATTGTGTGTGTGTGTGTGTGTGTGTGTGTGTGTGTGTGTGTGTGTGTGTGTATGGTTGTATAAAGTCAAAGTAAGTGTATGTATATATACCCTATTGTGAGCACCCGCATATATATCCATTCAAGCCGCGAGTACAAGTAGTAGCAGTGGAATACAGTGCCAGTAGTGGGCAGAAATAAAGAGATCGAAGGTGTGGAAGCAAAGAAGAAGAAGAAGAAGAAGATGGAGATGAAGAGAAGGAGAAAAAGGACTCGCGATATAATTGAGTGGAAATAAATTGGTCCGAGTCTCGTCGTCGTCGTTGTCGACGTAGTTGTCCTCTACTCCACCTCCTCCTCTTCTTCTCCTTCAACATTAGTATATATATGTCTTGCTACATGTATACGTATACGTGGCGTGGCCTTTGACTGCCGGCTCTCGACCAATAAACATGCTAATGGCCGAGCGTCGCTGCGATAAGAGAAAGAGAGAGAGAGAGAAAAGGGGGTCCCGCGGGCTTTATCTCTGGTAAGCTGCGCTCCGAGCCGCGCCTTGCCACGAGAAATCGTCTAATTTCAAAAGGAGAAGAAGAAGAAGAGAGAGAGAGAGAGAGAGAGCAACCGATCTTTCTCTCTTACGAAGGAGGCAAAGAAAAAGAGGCCGTGAAGTGGAAACGAGGAGCTGGGATGAGGTGAAGCGAGAACGAGCCCGACGAGGGAAAGAGATAAAAGAGAGCAGAATGGAAGGAAGGAGTGAGTGAGAGAGAGAAGGGTTAGTAGCTGTTGTAACGCTATCGAGGCTGTCGCTGTACATCACGTCGACAGCATCCTAGCGCGAACGGGCGCAAGAGCAAGAGGATCGCGAGTGGATGCTGCTGCTGCTGCCGTGCTTTCTCTCTCTCTCCCTTTCTCTCTCCTGTCCACGTTTGTTTCCTTGGTTTCTCGGCTGGCTGGGTATAGAGAGAAAAAAAAAGAGGTAAGAGGATGCTGTTGCTGCTGCTGTTGCACGCGAGCTGCTAATAATACAAAAGCTGCGCTCGCGCTTGTATATTATATAGCATCGCTTGTAGAGCTTTCGCGAATTAAATAAGAAAGAGAAGGAAAAAGGCAAGCTTAACGCTTTTGACTATCTTTGAAATAACAAGTTATGGACACGGAAGCTCTCGACTTAATTGAGACGCGAGTAATCGAAAGAATAGCGCGAATTAGTTGAGCGAAATTTCGCGACTTTCTATATATATTGCGAATCGGCCTGCTGTTGGAGAACTCTTTGGGCTGCTTTTACGACTACAGGGTAATATAGAAACAGCAACAGCGTCCCACGCCGGCTCCCGGCATCTTTCTTTTTTTTCTTTCTTTTTATTTCAACTTCCCAGCAGTATATGTATATGTGTGTGTACCTCTATACGTATATATAGCTGCTCTGGTTCGCGCATACACCTTCTTGGACTTGCGACGTGACTGGGGGCAATATCTCACCAAGAAAAGAAGGAGGTGACTTTAATGTGCCTCTCGACTCTTTCTCTCTCTTTCTCTCACCTTCTTATACCTTTACCATGGCATCTCTCTCTTTCTCTCTGAGCGTCTGTCTGTCTCTCTCGGTATATATAGGTACGCGAGAAAGAGTAGCGCCCCTGCGAGTTAAACCAAGTAAGATCGTTAATCTTCTACGCGCCGATCGCTTGCCGATAGTAATTGTTACGTTCTCTCCCTCCTGCCCATACTTCCTCGCTTATACTTGCTCTGTTTTTAACTATCCTGCCACTAGAGCTGGCTGCTGATGCTGCTGTTGGCTTGGTGCATGCCGCGAACTGCAACCGATCATCCCCATCAACATCAGAAAGTTGTTCAAGCCGAGATGCTCTCCTCTACCTTCCTGTATTCTCTTTCTCTCCTATACTTGCCAGATATATATTCTCTTTTGCTCAGGTTCTCTTTACCTCCTTTCCCCCTTCCTCCTCTCTTTCTATTTACGCGCGAACGAGCGCGCAACGACTCATAAATTTTCGGCTCCCGCCCCGAAATCGACGCGCTTCGAGATACCAGAGACCCCGTCAGCGTGAGAGAGAGAGAGAAAACACGAAGAAGAACCAGAAGGATGAGAATAAGAGAAGGTGATGAAGAAGAAGCAGCAGCAGGAGTAGGGGGAAGGTAGAAGAAGAAGAAGATGTTGGGATCGGGAGCGCGAAAAAGAGAAGGAGACAGGCGAAGAAGCCGTCTTCTCTTAAGAGAAAGAGAAAGAGAGAGAGAGAGGGCAAGAGAGAAAGATAAGAGCAGAGAGAGAAATAGGTGAGAAGGAAAAATGCAAATTGACGCGGCGCTCGTTCAAGCGACTTTATCGGGAGTGTAATGCTCGGCTTTATAGCCCGACGAACCGAGCTGAGAAGTAAAAGGTGGGAGGAGGAGGAGGAGGAGGAGGAAAGAGGACGCGCGCGACAGGACGCGTGCGAAATTTGTACTCTGCAGCTCGGCGGCAGAATGAGAGAGAGAGAGAGAGAGGACGGGAGCACGACGACGACGACTCGACGACGATGACGATGAGGGGGTTGAGAGAGAGAGAAGAGTGCGACTCTTAATCTTTCTCGCGCTTCGACTGAGCTGCAACTGAGAAAAAGAGAGCGCCAGTTAAAAGGAGAAAAAGAAATAAATGAAAGGGAGAGAGAGAGCAGCAACGACACGTCGTCGTCGTCGTCGTCGTTGTCGGTGCAGAAGAGAAAAACCAGTTCCCAGGGCCCGCGAGAAGAGAGTAAAGGAAAGAGAGAGAGACATGTTACACGACGATCCTTCCTTTCCGAATATTCCCTGGATTCGAGTTAATCGAGACGACGATGTGAGAGACAGAGAACGCAAACCTTACGGAATGGCAAGGGCTCAAATGAGGGAGGAAAGGAAGGGGGGGGGAAGTGAGTGAGAGAGAGAGAGAGAGAGCAGAATCAAGAGTGCCTCGTTTTGCCGCAGAAACGTCGTTCTTGTCTTAATTCTGAAAATAGCTCTCTTTCGAACTCACCTCTCTTTCTCGCACGCGCTCGCGCGCGAACGAACGTACTCTTCTTCTTCTTTCTTTTTTTTCCTTCTTTCTTAGCATCCTCCAGCGTATCCTTTCTACCGCGGCCTTTTTATTTTTGGTTTTTCGAGTGAAAAAGAGTCCCTGACCGGCGCTGGAACGACAGCACTTCTTTTTTTTTTTTATAGAATTCAAACAGTTGTGGGGTTGAGGTGGGGGGAAGGAGAGAAAAGGATGCAGGGGTCAGGGTGTTGAAATGTGTATTAAAAAAAATAAAGACCATGAGCATCTGTACAAACGAACGCGCTTCATTTAAATAATTAAAGTCTTTTACAAGAAATATTACAATTACACTTATTACAACGAGAGACAGGATATGCGCGTATGTGTATCTGTGTGTATTTTGTTGTGTATGTTTTTTCGTATGCGTATTTTATACGCTTCTTTTTTGCGCGCGTTTATGTACGAGTGTTGTGTGTGTGTATTTGTGAAAGAACCCGGTGCTCGAATACAATATGCCAACGACGAATTGCATTCGAGCGAGACCTTTATTTATTTATTTATTAATTTATTTATTTATTTTTTTATAACGACGAGATCACGACGAGAAACGCGTGACACAATTTAGTGCGAATTTATTTATTGCCTTAATCTCACTAATTACTATACACCGCTGTTTTTTTTTTTGTTTTTTTTTTAAATTTTATTTAATTATCTTTTGTTTTTGTTTTCATCATCTTCTCTATTTAGGACTAGTTCGCTTGATTTTATTAAACGTGCGTCTTTGGTGCACCTTTACCTCGAGACACACCCCAATCGCTTCTTCTTCTTCTTCTCCTTCTTTGATTTCTTCTCACTTAACCATCCACACCATTTTCTTCTCGCTCGATTAAAGTCACATTAATTGAAAGACAGTCTTTATTTTCGACTTTGCACAATTAACACACACTTGCACTATGGGGCTGAGTAGTATATACAGTTGTATGGAGACAACCGGTTTAGCCCTCAACACTTACTCAATGAGCAATTAGCCGGCTCCGACTACGAGATCGGGCCACTTTCAATAAACGACTCAATATACGCGGGCCTCGACCGCTGCCCGTTCATTTTATCGATATTGAATCGGATTTTTCCTTTTTTTCTCTCTCTCTTTCTTTTTTTTCGCATTTAACAGTGCTCATTGCCTCGCCAGATTTTGTTTACATCGATCGCTTGCTCGAGAGTGGCTGGCGAATTTTAACAATATCATCATTTTTCTCTCAAGTCCGACTGCGAAAATTTCTTTCAGCACGTTTATCACTATTACGCAAATCATTAGCTTTATAAATTAAAACATAAAAATAAAAAAAAAAAAAGAGAAAAAAAAAACAAAGTAGAAAAAATGAGAAGTTATGATACAAAATTATTTTTACAAAGAAGAAAAAACTCTGTACAGTAGAAAAAACATTTTGTTCTAAATTTATTTCGATCGTTGTACTTAACTTGAGAGACTTGCGATATCCTGGTCATTCTACGATTGCAGCTCAATACTCGTAAATATATATATATACACAAGTAAAAATGATAAATACCTATGAGTAATAGCCACGGATGCTGAATCGATGCGAAATATATAATACAAAAGCAATCCGTTGAAATTGATCTAGTTTTCAGATGCACCAAAAGCTCGCAAATCTCTCAAGCCTCTCTTTAAAAGCCTCGCTTTTTTAAAAGCTCGATCGACCGTTGCTCTAGCCCAGCGAGTCGATCCAGCAGTCGCGAAAAGCAAAAAAAAGACACGCGTAAGTCAGTGTCGGAGCTCGACATCAGCGGTCATGTTTGGTAAGTTCTAAAGGCTGCTGCTCGAGCCAGCGATCACGCCAGCTACCCGGCGAGTCCTGCACCTGTATCTCCTCGTCCTCGTCGTCAGCCTCGGATGCTGGTCGAGCTGGGGCCGACGGATGTGCGCTGCTATCCTCGTCCGCGAGTAGTTGGCTGATAGCCCGGAAGGCGCTGGGCTTCTGCGGTCGCTCTACAGCCCGGAAGGCACTTTTTTCCCCGCTACCCAGACCCAATCGAGTTGTTGGTGGTGTTGGCTGCTGCTGCTGATGATGCTGAGGCTGAACCGGACTCGGTTGGCTTGGTGGTACGACCGAACTTACACCACCTGGATTACCACCGGAGCTTGGGTGTGGTGGCGAGCGTTTCAGCAGGTTCATGCGCTGATGACGACGCCACTTAGCCCGTCTGTTGGAAAACCAAACCTAAGAGTCACGACGTTAGCTCTTGTTAGAAGGCGCATCACACACATGGTTTGGAATTAATTTTTTTTCTTTTTTTTATAACCATTTTAATTATTTACTATTATCATAATTATTGAAATTTTTTTCTTTATTAAAAAAACTGGATAGTCTGCTAATATTAAATTGAAAATTTTTTGGTTACAAAGTCAATACTTGAAAAGTTGCTATAAAAAAATTTTAAAATATTGTGGTTTTTGATAGCAAAAGAAAAAAAAAGGCTGACCCTTTAATGTCCTAAGGAGTTAGTTAAATTTTTTCACACCTAGGCGAAGCCCTTGTAGTTGCTTTCTCTCGTGGGTTTCAGAAAAAGACACGATGTAGTCACAATGCAAAAACGAAAAAAAAAAATAATAAAAGGAGAAGAAAAAAAACGAGAGCAAGCAAAAAAGCGTGAGTGAATGAGTGAGTGAGTGAGTGAGAGAGAGAGAGAGAAGAGCTCGTGACTCCGCTTCCTCGGATACTCGCGAAACACGAGCTACGAAGAAGAAGGTGCGAAGAGGCACACGCTCGAGGGGTCGCGTTCACGCGTACTGGGGTATCCTGCTTTACCCTGAAAGGTTACCCTGGAATAGCAACAGCAACAGCAACAGCAGCAGCAGTAGTGGTGGTGGTGGTGACGGCGGCCACTCTCGAAATCCGAAACGTTGGCTAGCCACGTTCAGTGGCTGAAAAAGGTGTTGCGCTGGTAAAAAGCGGCCTACGAACCACTGGGCATGCCACAGCAACAGCAGCTCGATAAGCTCATGGAGAGGGCCCGAATGAGATTAGTATAGGGGACTGGACAGTGAGCCTAGGCCTAGGACAAGAGGTATGTGTGTGTGCGTGTATGCATATGGGAGTGAGAGAGTAGGTATAAGCTATTGTGTGTCGGTTTTGCGGACATCGTGTTAGGTGTGACGTTTCTGCGCTCGATAGCTGGTTAACCGGGCTACCGAGACCCACACACACACACACACACACACACACACACACACACACACACACACACACACACACACACACACACACACACATCACATACACACTACTTAACAAGCTTCTTGCTACTACCGACGTTGACACCTCTCGATAATTTTTTATTTTATCCTCGTGGAAAAGAATCTCTCTTGTTCTGATCTAAGATACACATTCTCGGATATTCGACAAAAGTTAATCGGATGGTTTCTGATTTACATTTTATGATCAATTTCGATGAGTGTATGGGCTGTGCATAATTATAAAATGTTATTGATAAGAAAAAAATTATTTAAGTGATGATTAAATAATTTAAATTTAATTCTTTTTTTTTAGTGGCATCATATAATTTCTGTACCAATCATAAAAGATAAAATAAAAAATTATATTTTTTAATGTAAGGGTGGGATATTTTCAGAATATAAAAATTACTCTATTTTTAAATAATCATTATTATTATAAATAATATTGAAATGTATCAGATTTTTATTAAAAAATATAGTAATTTTTTTTTTGTAACTACTTTATTCTTTGCAATGTACTCAGTACCTATTTAGCTAAAATACAATACACAGAATCTCATCTCTGTATTATAATTCCAAGGGGTAATATAAGACCACGAGATCGATTGACTTTGCTTCCCAGAAACTTCCAGTAAAAACATATAAAAATTTTAATAGATGACGATGATGATGAAGAATAAAGGTCAAAGAGAGGGATAGAGAGGACTCACCTGGACCCTAGCTTCGGATAGAGAAGTCTTTGATGCGAGTCGTTCGCGCGTCGACACGCACGGATAATGCGATCGTTCGAATTCCTTTTCAAGCTCCTCCAGCTGTTCGGGGCTGAAGGTTGTGCGATTGCGTCGGAATTTCGGTTGCTCCGAGCCGTCGAGGCTGCCATCTTCGCCGTCACCTTCTGTCCGCAATTAAAAACATCCGTGGAATATGTGTGTAAGTGTGTGTCAATGAGTTAACAAGGTTAAAGTCGTAAGATCGGATTCCAATGTCCCTTACCATGATGAAGGTATCCGCGGGCGATGGCGTCAACAGCGTGGAGTGCGTGCTCGGGACTAGCAGCGGCGGCGGCGGCAGCAGCCGCGGCCGCCGCCGCAGCCGAGGGCAGGGACGGCTGGAGCAGCAAGGCCGAGGCTGGTCCAGCGATGCCAACGGGCAGTCCGCCGGGGAAGAGCCAGGGATGCGCGGGGTGGCCAGGAGCGCCCGGCCAGCCAGCCTGCTGAGCTTGATGCGCCGCAGCAGCCGCGGCGGCTACCGCCACGGAAGCTGACTGCTGGGCCTGCTGCGACGCTTGACTCCCGCTTTGTGCTCCGGAGGATTGTTGTTGCTGCTGTTGCTGCTGGGCGTTGGCACTGAAGTACGGGTGACCGCTGCTCGCGTAGAGGCCGTAGCCGGCGGCTCGTGCGAATTCCGCGGCTGCCCGTTCTGCGGCTCGGTTGCGTAGGATTCGGTTGATGCTACTCACCGACGGTGCCGTCGCGTTACTACACACACCTGCAACATTCATGCCAACGAGTGTTCGACTTGCATGTATTTTCAACCTACGACTTCTGCTTGAGATCTACGTATGTACGATAACTGTGACTAGTCAGATAATAATTTATTCGATGGATTTTCAAATTTTTTATTCGAATGTTCGAATTAATTGTTTGAATATTTGAACAGTGAATCAGAATGTTGGATCGAATATTCAATTAAAAATTTTGCAGATTTGATGAATAAATTATTTAATGAATTAAATTTTATCTATTTCAATAATTTGAATTTCAAAATGTACAAGCGACGAACACAAGATCTAGTTGAGCTTTGACTTACAAAATTTAGCTTTACAAAATCGAATAATTTTAATTACGAATAGCAAAAAAAATCCGAGTTGTTGTTAGACCCTTGAAATAAGCGATCGAAAACATAAATCTTGGAAGTTGTGAGGAAAAAAAAACAAATTTTAATTTTCAAATATTATATCACAAGGTAAGCATGCGCGTGCGACTAAAAAGGTAGCAATCATCGTAAGTATACAAAATTTTTGGCAACACAAAAAAGAGAGAAAAAAAAAATTACGTTTGTCCTATATACCGTCATTTTTGCTTGGATTGAACGTGAGCGCTTAATAACAATGTCCGTATAGATATATAAGAGGTACCTTCAGTAAAAAAAAAAAAAATATGAATCTGCCGCATAAAATTGAGCTACTCTACTGCGCAAACAATTTTCAAATAACAGAGAAAGAGACGCGAAAGAGGGTAATTGGTAGCCCTGTAGAGCCAAGCGTTTATCCCAGCACAAGAATTTTTTATATTTTTTTTTAATTTTTAAAAAGGTCAAGGGAGAGGAAAAGAAACAGGGAAGAGAGAGAAAAAAAATAGTTTGTTTGACTCCCGTTTCGTGTGCTCACCTTCAGAAATAAGTCGCTCCCGTATCTCCCAGGCGAAGATGGTCGGATTCTCCCTCTTGTACTGTTCGATCTTGGAAACGACAGCGGGTGTAGCTACCTTGGGTTTACTACCACCTATGAGACCTGGTGGCCGTAGTGTACCTGCAAGCAAACGATCAAAACAACCTGATAAATATATAGCTAAGTATATCTTTTTGATGCCATCAATATATATAGTTAGGTGTATGTGTGTGTGTATGTGTGCTACCATTTAGCAGAGGACTACTCTGTTATAGAAGAATATTCTTGGAAGTAAAGCACAATAACCCGGGCCCCTCCCCCCCCCCCCTCTTTTGTTTCGAGGGTGAAATTAAAATTTTAGTCAAACCATCGGTATAACAGCGTTCATAAGAGGCTTATATATAGTCAGCCAGCCAGCTATCATCGGAAACGTTCCTTTAGCTCTCACACGCGAAAGAATCGTCGCCGTAGTCAGCAAGCAGTGAAGGCGGTCGTCGTCGTCGAAGACACACGCATCACGCAGGTTCTTGGATGAAAATTGCTCATTATATATTATATATACAACGTGTGCGATGCTCGCGCATCCTTGACGCGCTTCTGCTCTGGTCTTAGCCTTACTCTCGTCCTTGTCTCTCTCTCTCTCTCTCTCTCTCTCTCTCTCTTTCTCTCTGCGCTTATATAGTATACCGTTATTAATGCGAAATATATATAAAAGCGCAAAACGGTAGGAGGAGGTAGAGGAGAGAAAAAAAATGAAGCAAGCTAGCGTGCATGCAGTTTCTCTTTTTTTCTCTCTCTCTCTCTCTTTCAGCATGACTCGCGTGCGCTCTCACGGGGCCCATCACAAAGTGCGTGCTAATAGGTGTTCCGCGGAATGCCCGGGCCTTTTGTTTGCTCGGGCCAAGGGCCGTCCATCCTTCTTCTCCACCTACTGCTGGTGCTACAACTGGCCCCGTCCAGGGACCGGCATTTAATAAAGGAAACCGCACAAATCGGTCAATTATCTTGCGTCAGAAGCGGCAGCAACATCAGCAGCAGCAAGCGGAGGAGGACGGACCCAACTCTCTCTCTCTCTCTTTCTCTTTTTCCTCCTCGAGGTGAATATGAACGCACGCGTAGTAGTATCTACCTATACCTCTATAACACTTTCAATGCTTGACCTCGCGTGCGTCTGAGCACATCAGAACACACTTTGGCTGCTGATGCTTCTGCTTCTGCAGAGAAACGGAATCGATTTTCGTCGACTGGATGAAAAACGAGAAAAAAAAGCAGCAGCAGAAGCAAACTACTTGTCGTAACCGCTAACTTGCGCGCCAACAACAAAAAATTTCACCTCTCTTACCTCACTCTCTCCCGTGAGAGCGCACGCGAGTCATGCTGAAAGAGAGAGAGAGAGAGAAAAAAAGAGAAAAAAAAAAAAGAAAAATAAGAAGGAAAGCCAAGAAGAGCAGCATAGCTTGAGTACTTCAGAAGCACGCATATACAAACGAGTACGCGGCTGTGATGTTTTTGTGCATGGCCAAGAGTGAGCAACCGCGATTACACCCCATTTTGCGCTTTCACATATCATTTTCGTCTGCTTTACGACTCTTTTCTTTTCTTTTTTTTTTATTTTGCACTCAGAGCTACCGTGTGTTCACGTGTGCACACCTCAACGTTTTGTTCAACTCCCCGCATATATATATTCTCTCATTCTCATGATCCTTGCGCGCTTCAATTTACAGAGATTTCGAAATTGATGATTACCACGTCAACTAGCATTTTGCCTCTAATAACTCCAGTAGCTGTGTGAAAGAGGAAAAAGCACGTGATGTTTTTTTTTTTTTTACTGCATTGAAACCGACTGATTTCGAAATTTAATTGAAGGAAATGCTTTGAGAATATTATGACGCGTACTATAGTAAGAGAGGGAGAGAGAGCGCGACTTTAATAGCGTATTGTGACTTTGTAATTGATGTAAATTCGTGATAAATTGCTTTGGTAATTGTATATGTGTGTATAATGGTTCTTTATCACCTCGTTGGCACATAAGTAGCGTGGGTTTAATGTTATAGCGATCGATAAATATATAATACGTGTCCCGCGCAAGAAAAGTTATCGATTAGAAGATGTACTTATAAATTTTAGAAAAGAAGATGAAGAAGAAAACGAAAAAAGAACTGTACCTATATATTTTTGGTCGAAAAAATTAAAAAAAAATTGTGCACGGAAGTCACGAAGGAATTTTAAGAGAGTCTATATAGACGCGAACAACACACAATAAACGGAATGTTGAGAAATCATGTTTTGCCCGCAGGTCACGCATCAATACACACTATACATCGCTTGCTCTTCTTTTTTTTTTTTCATATATAGGTATATATATATATATATATATATATATATATATATATTTTTTTTTTTTTTTTTTTTTTTTA
>JAPYZE010005230.1:0-21655 GCA_030522805.1 Leptomastidea abnormis | reverse complement strand
TCTCTCTCTCTCTCTCTCTCTCTCTCTCTCTCTCTCTCTCTCTCTCTCTCTCTCTCTCTCTCTCTCTCTCTCTCACTCTCTCTCTCTCTCTCTCTCTCTTTTGCTTTATGAGGACCTGCGATTCAAAGGTAAACATCTTCAGGTGGTCCATTGACGATTCTCTTTTCTTTGCTATTGTAGGACCTTAAGCTTGGTGGTTCACGCTATTATTTAAGTTTATATTGCTCGAGTGCGGCAGACTTATATTCTTGTAAGAGCCACGACTATATGCTATATCTTGACCACACCATGACGAATTAACGAGAAAATAGTTTTTCTGTTGTGCTTGGCTTGAAAGGAGAAGAAGAGGAGGTAACCTTAAGCGTTGAGCGATTTTTAATTCAAGCTCAACAGCTCTTATAATATTATATACTTTTTTTCTGATAATATACTATACCCCAGCACTTTTATATACCGATCGACCGATAAGAAATATATGTGATGTTCGAATAAATCGAAAGAGAGAAAGAGGGTTAATAAAAAAAAAAAAAATTGAGCAATGAGATGAGAAAGAGATGAGAGAGAGAGAGCTAATGCGGACAGGAACGCGAAATGGTATTTCATGAATTTTTAATGTGACTACCACTTATAAATGCATTAATCTTTTGCATAATATATAACTCCATCAAATATTATATGTACATACATATATACAAATATATAATAACTGGACTTAAAAAGTATGCAGAGCAGCAGCATATTATACTTTCTGTTATCATCTTTTTTTAAATGAAACAAACATCATTTTGTGCGTTAAACTTTGTTGAAGTGAAACTTGACTCTCTTTCTCTCTCTCTCTCTCTCTCTCTCTCTCTCTCTCTCTCTCTCTCTCTCTCTCTCTCGTATATAGTTATATTCGTAAAGTACGTTTTGCAAAGAATGATCGGATTTGGACTTTATTTATGCGACACAAGCTCTCTTTCTCTCTCTCTCTCTCTCTCTCTCTCTCTCTGACTTTTTTAAGCCCTTTCTCTCTCTCTCTTTCTAAAATAAAATATAAAAAAAAAAGTAATGAAAAGTTGAAGCTTTATATAATATGTGCAAAAGTTTTCAATCCGATTAACTTTTCACGAGGGACGTACTTTATAAGTAGACAAATGAAGGAGGACTGTTAAAAAAAAAAAAAAAAAAATGTGCTTATAAAGTCAGTTTCCAGTCCAAACGAAGAGTAAAAAGGACAATCCATTCGCCTCATTACTCTTTTCTTTTTTTTTTCTTTCTATCTCTTTTTCTCTTTCACAATTTCGCTGACATTTAATTGACATCTACCAAGTGAAGTATTTGGAGTAAAAAAGAAAAAAAAAAATATTAAAAAATTTTGACTTGAACGAAATAATTATTTTACCGGTAAGCTTTAAATATTTTTACAAAATTCACAAAATCCATTCAAAATTTCAATAATTTCAAAATTCACAAATCACACATATAAATACAGATATATAGACAAATAAGTAACAAATTGTCGGAAAGTCATTCGCAACCATCAACAATAAAAGCATCTCCCCAAAATATATATTCCCCTCAAATTCAATAATCGCCAGTATTCGGATTTTATTTTTCCACGAGCATAGTCGTCTATGCATGTCGAGGTCTGCGGGCATCGTCAAAATTGCAAATGCACCAAAGCGATTTGCTCGCAGCAGCAGCAGCCGATACATATATAGATACATACCTATATATACCACAGAGTCACACGCGCGTCCGCAACAGAATTAAAAGCTGCCCACGCGCGCGCATGAGGTCTCTCGCGAACACACGAGCTCTACAACGGCTTCACTAGTAGATTGCAAAGTGGTGAGGAGAAGGGGTTTTAAAGAGAAGATAGAAAAAGAGAGTGAGAGAAACGTTAAAGGAGAAGAGGAGGGAGCGGTTTCCACGGCTTGTTCCCGGCTGTGGCACTCTTTTTATACTCTACAGCAGAGAGAAACTACAAGGCCTTCGATACCTCGTAAATTACCTTCGGCCCTTTCGTGCTCTAACCTTTTCTCTTTTACCAAACTCCCTCCTACTCCTCCTCTACCCACCCCCGGGACGATCCTCAACGTGCTTCCCTGCTCGACTGACTCTCTCTCTCTTTCTTTCTCTCTCTACTGTCCGTTTGTTCGTTCGTTCGTTCTTTAGCTCCCCAGCTTTACTATTAAATATCCGTTTAATTTCGAACCTGAATTTCCCGCTCGGTTTCGCGTTAAATTTATTCGGGGAAAATGCTTCTCTGCCTTTGTGTGGCAATTGGGGGCTTCACCGTAATTGGATAAAGAGCCAAATTTTTCTTTCTTTTTTTTCTTCTCTCTTCGATTCACTGTACTACCACTATACCACTACCACGATCCAACCACCTACCGCCAGACGTAATTGTTAGATAATTTAATTAACACCGCAATAACAATTTATCCTGACTAAAGATATAACTAGAATGATTAGAATGAACATTTAATTTGTTAAATCGATTAATTTATTTTGTAATTTGCAAATTTCAATGAATTATATATTATATCTATGTATAGTTAGCCTTGATTATTTAAATATCAATGAAAAATATTTTTAAAATCATTGTCGGAACAACCTGTGAACGTATTCACTTTGTAAAAAAATTTTTTATTCAGCAGCACGTGTGTGAGGGATGAAAACAAAACAAAATAAAAAATATGTTATCGCGATCGCAATTAAATTTATCTTCACACGTATATGTATATACTTTAAAATGAAAATAAAGAGAAATAATAAAAAAAAAAGAAAAAAGAAAGAAAAACAAGCAGAGAGTGAAGTCAAGTTAAACGGAATGTTAAATCATTAAAACTTCTCTGACGAAGTATATACACACATATACATACACACATATACTGCCAAAGCAATAAATCGGCAATGGTTATCTACCTCCTCTTGTTCCCCCACTACCTTAACTCTCTCTCTCTCTCTCTCTCTCTCTCTCTCACTCGTCCACCCAACACCACCGTCCCTTTACTCGTTTTCTTTTCCCTTTTATTACTCGCCATTTTTTTTCCTCTCCATATTTACCTCTCGTCTTTTTTCTTCCTTTACCTCTTTCTCCTCCTCCTCTTTTCTCAACCCTAAGGCGCGAGAGAGAACGCGAGAACACACCTCCTGACTCGTAGTCATCGTCCATACGTTGCGAGGTAAGGGGGGCCTAACAACGACAAGAGAGTATGTCTGTTGCATCTCTCTCTCTCTTTTTCTTTCTCGCGAGTTTCTCTACCGAACAAAACGAAAAAGTGCATACGTGGTAAGGAAAAGAAGCAACACAAGAGGCGATGAAAGAACGAGTGGTTGTGCAGCAGAGAGAAGGAGGAGGAGGAGAAACTAAACATGCTTGAGAGAAGAGGCGAAAAAGCATATATACCTATACGAGTTTCAAGTCGAAAAGGATTTCTGTATATCTTTATATTCGGCTGTCTCCACCTGGGTCATATGAAATGTATTCGAAAGAGACGAGCTTTAAGCGGTCCGATATTTTTTTGGATACATATATGTATGTCATGACATTCCATGAATACTTGGCTTTTTTGGAGCACTTGCAAGCTTTTCGTTTCTGTGCTTTAGGCAACGACGACAATGTTGCGATGAAACAGTTTGCTTCGGCTTGAAATTTAGCTTCCGGCTGGACTTGAAAGTTTTTTGTTTAAAAAGAAATGACAGGATCTACTTGTTTAGTATACATATGCTAGACATGTAATTTTATTTTATTTTATTTTTTTTTTCATTTTAACTAGATGTTTGTTGGTAAGAAGTATAGGTATATGTGGGAAACTTGGTTTTGCTTTAACTTTACGATGGCTTTCAAATTTTAAAAGCTTTACTTTTAGAATGAAAATCTCATTGTTTTAAAACTAGCATATATATAAGATAAATAGAAGTTTTGAGAGAGCTCGTAATTTTTGTAAGTTTTCTATATAAAACAATATTTTCTCAATATTGCAACAACTTATATTATATTGCAATTTTAAAAGCCATGAATTGCACTACCAACATAAGCTTTACAATAAAAACAGCCACTAAAAATAAACTCCCATATTATAAATTGTAATTAATAATAACTAAACAAACAAACGAAAAAAAAAATCCTAATTAAAATCACTAGATCCTAATCTATCGACATAATAATAGAGAGAGAGTAAAAGAGCGCATCGTGTTATACCTTAAAAAAAAAAAAAATTTCTTAACGAAAATTCACTTTTACGATCTGGCAAATGCGATATAACCTTTATATGAAATAACCCTTTGGTGATAATTATCTGTCAGTAGGGGGGATCCCCATTGCATACGCAATAAATACGCCGTTAAACGCAGAAAGTGAGAAAAACCTTCTTTTTATTTTTCTTTATTTTCTTCATTTTATCCCCTTAAGCTCAGCCTCCTTCGTGTTACCTTTTATCGCCCCGTTCATTCACGCGCAAGCGCCAACTTTTGCCAACTTTTAATTGGCCGCCCGCTGCCGCTTGAGTCTGTAATTCTCTCAGGCTCTTTTTCTCTCTATATCTCTCTTATATGTGCACATGGTTCATACGAAAGCCGATATACATCCACACTTTCGCGCAAGAGTTAAGCGAGCTTATGATAGGTTCGATATTTACGAGACTACGCTGAGATAATTGCATCGTGACATTAAACGGCCATATAACGTCGATATACCCCAAGAGTCAAGTATTATATTCTTACCAAATACACGTAAGTCCAAAGTAACGAAATTAGAAGATATATATATCTTAGATAGGGTATCGAAAAAGTCATAATTAACAAAAAAAACTCCTATGAGAAAGTCAATAGAGCCTTCTATATATCGCAATTCAAATGTATCGTGGGGTAAAGAAGGATAGAGCAATAGAAGAGTAGAGTTTGAGCATTGTCAGGTAATTAAGTTTGAATTACAATGCAAGCAACGTCGCGTTTTCGCCCAGAAGCCCAAGAGAGAGAGAGAGAGAGAGAGAGAGAGAGAGATTGTGCCAATGTGAGTAGTAACGTCACGCTGTGGGGGCCTCATTATTCGCGTGCTTATACCCAATTCGCGAGAGTTACTCTTCTAAACGAAAATCAGCAAACGGATAGAGAGAGAATGAGTATTATAGTTGAGAATGGAGTGCATAGGTCCTCTCTCTCTCTCTCTTCTTACTCTCTTACTCTTTCTCATTCGCTTCGTTGGTACCTCTAAATTAATCAGTCGATCAGTGGTAAATTTTCCGCTCCGTCTAACCCGCAAAAGGAGAAAGAGACAATAGGCTTCAAACACGTTATATGCACTGTCGCGTTTTCGATCACTCTCTATCTACCTATTGCTTATATATATATGTACTTGGGAAATGCTGAGTCTACTAACTTTCTGTCTATTTTTTTTTATTTTCGTCGATGAAGACATTTGTTGAACTTTACTTAATTGGGATTTTGTGTGATTCTCTTTATCAACTGGTGGTAGCCTTTTAATTTACGCGGAAATTTTTTTTTTTTTTTTTTTGCCAAGTCAAGGAAATGCTGGAAAAGTTTTTCTAATGGCTATTAAGTGACTTTAAGCTTTTATGAGGATATAAATTGAGACATCATGAGAAATGCGTAGAGATGATAAAAGGAAGGAGAGAAGAGGTAACTGTGTTTAAAACGATACAAAAGATGGACAAGGAGAAAAAGAGTAAATATAAAAGCTGTTTAGCTCAACCTACTTCGTTAAAGAGAAGATGCCTACTGACGCATTTGCTCTTTTAATATACGTTGATACTCTTTTTTTTCTATTAGATGTTTTCTCATTATTACAATTTCCATATTTCTACAGCTTTATCATTACTGTTGCTGCTACTACTGCATTTAAACTACATACTTTTGATCTCTCTTTCATTTTCACTTAATTCATCTTTCTCTCTCTCTCTCTCTCTTTTTCAAAGTTTAACCGACAGTAGTCACGAAAATTACCTTATATTTATTTGCTGATGAACTTGTGCAAGTGTATGTGGTATGGACTAGTAGTATCTCTCTTTCTCTCTCTTTATCTCTTTCTATTTCTCTTTTGGAGCATTTAAATTTTCAACGAACGTTTAATTAGATTTTCCAACTGGCTGAGCTTATTGCGTTATGCTAACCAGACTTGGCAAAGTTACAGCGTCAAACATTTAACATATCTTATATTATTGCCAAAGTGGGTATATATTCGTAATACCGAGAAATACTGAATACTTTATTACCAATGAAATTTTACAATATACCTCTACTTTAAAATATGATTGATCTACTTTACAATAATCAACTTAATGGTTTCTTTAATTCTAAATTATTTATTTATATAATACAAGACTGACACACATCAAGTGGACATTCCCCTTTAATCTATTTCACTCTCGAACTTTAATTGAGATTTATACCCATCTATGATTCTCCATTCCTTACTTATAGAGCATTCTTTGTTTTTGTTTTTCTTAATCTCACTTCGTACCATTTTAGTTTCTCTTACCTATATAGAAGAGCAAATTTTAGTCACCAACTGCGGGTGGAAGATAGAAAGAGAAGAATGATGTACGACGACGAGGAGGAATAAGAAGAAGCAAGCAAGCACAGCAAAGTGTTTCGCGTCACGTGCTACGTCAAGAGAAGCTATATAGTACTAACGAACAGTATACGACTACTATTACAACTACTACAACGAAGAAGAAGAAGAAGAAGAAGACGATGAGGACGACGCGCCCGTCTTCCTCGCCAAGTGGCCCCATTGTCGTGTCTAATTCAGCGTTAAATCGTTTACATCTCATTAATCGCGAAGAGTAAGAGGGAATAAGATAGAAAGAGAAAGAGAAAGAGAGAGTTGGTAAAGGAAACAGGAGTCTTTGTACCTGCGGCTATATATGCCGCTGTGCTTGTGCTCATCGATGCACATCTATATAGCCCTCCCCCTCTAACTTTCTTGCGGCCGTCATTTTAATTTTGAATTTAGCCATAAAAGCAACCAGGCCCTTTATTTTACCTTCCTTTGGTTTTAACATCAGAGACGATGGTCCGACTTGTTGTTAAAAAGCTGAAACGAGAGCGCATAGAAATAAAATAAAAAAAAAGCTAAGGTTCTATATCTATATACGTGATGATGCTTGATTTGTGAACCCGACTTTCCTTTTCAAACTATATACGTTTGATTTTGCATCGATTCGGATGGTGTATCCTTTTCCTTTCTTCAGCTGTCTATTATTTTATTCTTTTTTTATTTTATTTTTTATCATCATCTGCTCTTCTTCCCCTTTTTTTTTTGCAGGAGACTCTTTTTAGTTGGTTCCGCTCTTCTGATCGGACATTCGCCTTTTCCTCTTGTTCTCTTTCATTATTATTTCTTTTTTTTCCTTTTTATTTTTAATTCAGCTATATCGGCTCTTCCTTTCCATTTGATTAACGAACGTTTGTTTCTGCGTAACGTACAATATAGCTTCTACCTTCTCCATTTTTTGTTTTTTTAAACGTTTTTTTTTTTTTTTTTACGCGCCCCGGCCCTCTTTTCCGGGTTTGGCGGCCCTCCACTTTTTTTTTTTTTTTTTTTTTTTTTGCTGACTTTAGCTCAGCTCAGCTTTTTTTCGTTAGTAGTGATTTTGTTACGTAAATTATTGATGATTTTCATGTGAAACTTTTGTTGAAGGATTATCTGCTTTTTTTTGGTAATATGGTAATCTCCTTTTTTGCAAAAAGATGAAAAATGTTTGGTAATTTTATTTATAACATTTTATACACATTACTGTCAAATCAAATTTGTTGTAGTGAAATAAAAAATAAAAAAAATAAAATACAGTATGTACGTAAACTACATTAACCAAGTAAAAAACTTGTAAAAGCTGTTTTACTTTGAGGCAATCAAAAATTTTATGATTTTGGTTGACAGTAACGCAACAGCAACAGCATCGTGAAAATGTTACATTTTTCTCTTTCTCTCGTTCGACACACATGTCTCGGTACATTTTTATTGACATGGATTTCCGATGCATTTTTGTCACACCTTTTGTACGCATGTATGTATATATATATAGAGTAAAAGCGACTCGATTTCCCTAGTTTCCGCACAATTTTCTGCAGGCAACCGAAAGAGTTGCTACGTATAGATATATACAGATATATGTATAAAACGATCAAAAATTTTTGAGCGCGAAAAATTTTTGCCAATTCGTCGACAAAAATCGTTTTGCGTTTTGTTCGCGGATGGATGTATGGAGAACAAAAAAAAAAGGAGGAGAAGGAATAAACGCCATCGCCTCTGAAAAGCGTAACGAAACAAGTAATGGACTTTTATCGAGAAAGCATATCGATGTGATTTCAATGCGACTGCACAACAATGGATCGTGTTATCGGTGTAGGTATATATGTATGTGTATGTGCAGGTAGCAACCCAAGGAATGAGAGGGAGGGAGAGAAAAGGAGAGAGAGAGAGAGAGAGGGGGAGAGAGAGAGAGAGGAAAAGAGAGAAAAAGAGTGGTTTCGACAGTCGAAAGTCAACGAACGCAGATTTTTTTTTTTACCTTTCCCCTACGTTATTTTGTTGAACGTCAAGGTATACACCGACGTACACCACTTGTTATCAAGAACCAAAAAAATGTTTTAAAAATACCAATGTTGATAAACATTTTACACTATATTTTTAAATATGAAAAAGAAAGAAATTAAATAAAAATAATTAAATTTTCACTTGAATAAAATATGAAAAAGATCTTAAAATTACAACGTTTCAAGCTGAGATTACTTTGTTACAGAATATATATATTCATTCTCTCGCTAAGTAATTAATAAGTTAAAATGTAATCTGAGTGATGTAGTTAAAGCTTGAAAATTATAAAGTCCGTTTCATCATGTAAACATAGTAGGATTATGGTTGAAAGGATTATGAGTAGAGAAACCTTAAACAGACCCTTAAAACTGTAGTATACCAAAATCCAGCTATTCTGTAATATTCTAGATAAAAGCCAGAGGAAAGCCTTCCCACTCAAGCTTTATTTTAAAGAGAATATTAAGTCCAGAAAGACCACACTTGACAGCATATATGGTTTATACAAGATCCACACATGATCATCGAATGTTAAAATAAAGTCAGTTTTCTCATTGTACTCAACGAAATAAGAACTCATAGCTTAATTAGAAAATCTCGAGTGAACGTGTTGAAATAAAAATAAAAAAATAAAAAAGATACAAGTTTGCAAACTCGCAAGTTAAGAGAAACGACGTCTCGTTTATTACAATTTGCTCAATCTCTCAACGCAGAGCAACCCACGGATTTTCTGGATATATATACGTCTGTGTATGCACCTCCTACGCTTGAATCTGCTGGCAGAGTTTGATGTGGTAGGGGAAGGGGGGTTGAAAAATAGCATCGCGAAAAAGAACGATAAATCAAATTGGCACGGTACCCAACTCTGCGTAAGAATTTAAATACATTTTAAGGCTACATTGTATATAGCTATACAGTATACATACATATTCACCATCGATCAGCTTTTAATATTCGGGTAACATTGCGTTACCGTCGTCGCAGCCTAAGCGAAATTATGTAGCGGGATATTTTCTCTGTTGCGATGGAGAGAGTAAGGTGTGAGTGAGAAAGAAAAAAGAGAGAGAGAGGGTGGCTGGGTATAGAAGGAAGTAAAAGAAAGAATAAAGAAAGAAAGAAAGAAAAAAAAAGTACGTGCCCGCATGATTTAAAGCTTGAGCGACCCACGAAATGATCTCTGACCGCAATTCATCAATTCCTTCTCGTTTCATTCTGCTCTCTCTCTCTCTCTCTCTCTCTCTCTCTCTCTCTCTCTCTCTTACTCGAATGTTTCGCTTGCAAAATTTATGAAGTGAACCATCGCTACCTATACCTATAACCAACCAACCAACTACCAACACAACCTTCAATAACAATGTGGATAAAGTGACTAATTTTTACTGGTGAAAACGTGATTTAATAATCAGCAGCTCTGGAGTATGTGTAGCTCTCTCTCTCTCTCTCTCTTGGGAATATATGTGGGCTTCCAATGAGAGTTTCATGTACGCGAGAGAACAGACTGGAAATTTTTCATGTTTTGATTGATACGTTGAAAGATTGAGACCCGCTAAGATGAATTGGCCACGAAGTTTTGCATTAATTTTCCCATTGTACCCCCCCCCCCTTTCTGTAAGCCTTGTTCAATAAAAAAGAGACCGATGATGATTTTACGTAACTCTTTTATATACTTTTTTTTCTTTCTTTCTTTCTTTCTTTATTGCAATATACCTGTAACGACTGTATGAAATTGAAAAGGTAAAAGTAATAAAAAAAGAAGTAAAAATTGTTGTGAATTTAATATTGAATTTTTCAAAAGGGCTTTTGAAAGTACAAAAAATTTTTGGAAGTTTTTTTTATATTTTTTTATTTTTATTTACTCAAAAATGGTTGAAGTTAAATAATAAAATGTTATTCAATCCATTTAAATACAACAATAAATTTGATACATAAAATTAATTTAAAATAACTTTGTAAAAAAGCACTTTAAAATTAAAAAAAAAAAAAAATAAATAAAACAGAATTAAAAACCTTAAAAGTTTACTACAAAGTAAAATACTTAATTTTCAAAAACTTTTATCAATTTATTTTTAGAATGGTTTCTCAACTATAAATATATAATAGGAAAATGTCTCAATTTCAAAAAGCAATCTTTCCTCTATACTCAAAGCAAATAAAAGAAAAAAAAAGTTTAAAAAATTTTCCGTAATACATATACTCTTATTACCTCCAACATCTAGCATCAGACTATACAGCGACTTTCATCACCGTAATATCACAAAAAGCTTACTGTACACCACAAAGAGGTTACAAGGTCAATTTTCAACAATAAATCGAATATAAGTCTTGCCATTCCCGAGACACCGATTTCTCGCTGAAAAGCTATTTTTCCCGCAATACACATGATTTTTCCAAACAGTCACACACACACACACACATAAAGCTTCTTACAAAGATAAGGGTTGAATATAGTCCGTCTACTACGACAATAGTAGTAGCTGCTTTTCAGGTACATATTATCTACACACATAGCAACATATCGGGCAGTATACAATAAGCTCTTGCTTGCTCGATTACGCATGCATCCACATAAGAAGCGAGAGACGAACCACGTACGTACATCGTACCTAGTAGAGAGAGAGAGAGAGAGAGGGAGAGAGCTTGTCAGCGACTTGTCGCACCCCACGGGCTTTCACCGCAGGGAGCAGAAGAAGAAAATTCATGCGCGACGTCGCGCATCGTATACTATACGATATAGACGAGATGAAGGAAGGAAGAGATGGAAAAGTATGCGAGAAAGCTTATGCGAGCGCGCGTGCCTCGGGACTTCCCTGAGTTTGAAGAGCAGCTTCCATCCTCTCGTGGTACATAACAGACACTGGTATAGTGCGTATACATATATATATAGGTAAGCGAAAATGAAATGTCGCGGAGAACGACCGCCCGATTGCACGCATTCTTGATATTCTATACCTGAATTTGACGTGGCATATAACTTGAGAAAAAAAAAATACTGCTTTGATGGAGAGAAGTTGAGAGATGTTGCTAGGTAGTCTGTTGTATGTTATCATTTTTTTTTTTTTTTTTTTTATTAAAGAGGAAATGATGTGTGACGATTTGTTGTTAAGTGGAAGCCTATATATAGGTAAATATTCTTTTAAATCTTAAACGTTTAAAATGGAAATAATTTACAAATCAATATCATAATTAACCAAAGAAAAAAGAAATTTTAATGAAATAAACACTACCAAATTATAAATTTTGACAATATTACTAAAATTTAAAAGCAATCAAATCCTTATCCATTACATTACTATATAACCTCATAAATCAGTATATTTCTCAAGCTTTAACGTTACAATTCACCATCATCATATCCTATTCTACATATATACATATATATCTATCTACAGTAGTAACACTAAGCCATACGAAAAGCCACTACCACCATCACTACCCTCCCCCCCAAAACATGCATTGTTCGAACGCTTGTGCTCTGCTCTTACTCGCGGGAATTGGCGAAAAGCGAGTAGTTATATATAGATATAACTAGTAGCAGTAGTAGTAGTAGTACGCGACACATTATTTTCCTTTGTCGATGAATTATCGTCCGCTTTAGCGAACCCATTGTCTCACCAAAACCAAGTGGCTGATTAAGTTCGCAAAGCTCGAGCGAGCAAGCGAGTGAGTAAGCACACGCGTTCAATTATATACCCTTTCTCCCTCTCTCTCTCTCTCTCTCTCTCTCTCTCTCTCTCTCTCTCTCTCTCTCTCTCTCTCTCTCTCTCTCTCTCTCTCTCTCTCTCTAGTCCAACAAGCAACTTCGAGTAATTAACAACGATTCTAGCATGCGTGTATATGTATGTATACGCGACATAGAAGGGAGAGAGAGAGAGAGAGAGAGAAGGATTTTTGGTCTATACTACCACCCCCCCTAGTTCGTTCGTTCGTCCTGTAATTATCCGCGTTAATGTAAATTTATCGGTGGATTTTACACGACGCCGGAATTTTCCCGAAGCTCGCCACAAGAGTATTATATCGTGAGTGTATCCTATCCTTCTCTCTCTCTCTCTCTCACTCTCTCTTTCTCTTGTATAAATACCGTAGTGAATTTTTCGGCGACGCTGGTAATTGCAAGCGCAGGTTTTTCGATAAGCCAATGTGGTTATTAGATCGCCAAGAGAGACGTATATAACTATATACCCCGGAATGTTTGCTCAAGGCAGACATTATATATATATAACCGGTAAAAGAAAGGCCAATTACGAGGAGGGTAAAGGAGGGGACAACTCAAGACAAGAGTATACTTCTTGAAAGTTATTATGCCGTAAACGGTGAAATTGTTGAGAGCCGCAAAAAGAGCCTCCCTTCCTCCTCCTTCTTCTAACTATGCAATTATAATCTAATTAGCGATTACGTAAAACATCGAGTGGTATGAGATAGATGTGTGTGTATGTATTTCGTTGTAGAAATTTTATATATATATGTAGGTAAACGTGGTTTAAATGGAAAATCTTATATGTGTGTGTATATGCTGCTTGCGCGCGCTTATTTACTTTATGAAAGTTACGACGCGCGGGATTCTCTCTCTCTCTATGTGTGTAATAGTCCATGGGATATATGCTATAGTAAACGGTTAATAATAGTAATTTTACAACTCTCTCTCTCTCTCTCTCTTTTACTCTCTTACTCTCTTGCAAACTAATCTTATTAAGATTATTATTACTTTTTTTGAAATATTAACCATTATAGACATTTTCTCCCATTATATCTAGTAAATATATCTTAGAAAACTGCCTGAAAGGACCTGTCTCGAAAATCCACTTTTCTTTTTTCATTACCGATTTTTTTTTTTTTTTAAATTTTATTTTCTCATAATTTCTCAAGTAAAATTTTGTTAAGATATTATATTTTCGAGACACTTAAGTTTACTTCTAACAATTAAAATAATAATATAATCTATCGTATGGCATATAATAACCAACTAAAATTACCAACGAAAATTATTTTCCTTTTAAAACTATTAGAAAATTCATCAAACAAATAACCTAAAGTAACAACTCACACACACACAAACACACATTCAATCTTAGCTTTCCCAAAACTCTTCGTTCACACAAACAACATACAACCTTCTTCTTCTTCTTCTTTTTCTTCTCTCTATGTCCAGAAAACCCAAAGTCGTAAACAAGTAAGAAAGTAAAGAGAGCCTATCTTCCGTTATCTATGGGTTACATGAAGGGGGGGGGGGTGGAGGCGCACTTTGCAAAATACGCTTCTTTCCAACCGCAACACACTATACAACAAAAACACACATAGTCAGATATCTTCCTTTTTACAATTTTCCCTCGCTTATCCACTTGCAAGCTTAGCCACTCACAGCGTCAGTAGTAACAGTCGCCTATGGACAGACAAGAAGAGAGAGAGAAAGAGGGAGCGCGCAAGCTGACACAGTGTGAGAAAAAGAAAAAAAAAGAACCGCCGCGCGTGTCTTTAGACAATGACGCCGATAACGGAGACCACGACGACGACGACGACGGCTACGATGACTACGATGAGAAGTATAGAAGGAGTAGGAGGAGGAGGAGCAAGAGAAGGAGGTGGTTTGGTATCGCGTGTTTGCTATATAGGGTCGCGGCGCGAGCATGCACCGGCTCTTTTCGACTTTCACCGTCACCAAGCGCTCCCAACTTATCGCGACTTTTCTCCAGCAGAGAGTATATAGCAGTTAAGAGAAGAGAGAGAGAGAAGGGGAGATCGATTGTTTCATTTCGCGCTGTTGGAGCGCAGTCACCAAGAGAGAGAGAAAGAGAAGAAAAAGAGACCGTAGTGTAACGTATAAGCTGTGTTGCATAATTCATGTACTCCTCTCTGTGCCCTACAACTACAACTACTACTCTTTCTCTCTTTACTTCGTCGAGTCGTTTACCGATGAGAAATGAGACCGATTAATTTTTACGCGAGAGAACTCAAGTAGCTGCTGCTTGGAATATACCTGCTGCTGCTGTTTGGTACATTGTATATGTATTGTACTGCTTTGGACCTCCTCCTTGGCGTCCAATTTGCGAAGCTTAAAATGTAATTCTCGTTAGGAGTTGGGTATTTCGCTGTGTATGCTTTTGTATGTGTGTGTGTGTGACCCTTTCCTTGATCCCCCATGATTTGTCAAATAAATATGGTTACGCTTTCTTTCCACTCCTTTTTCTCTCTTTCTTTTTCTTAGTTGCTACTACTCGAATAAATCCCTGTTAAGTGAGCGAGTAAATGTAAATTCTTTAACAAGTTACCCGCTTGGGGCCTTCTCCCTTCCCCCCTTCAGTAAGCCCCCTTACCTGCCCTCCTTGCTCGCGCGCTTGCACATCGTTAAACTCCAACGAGCTTTTAGTTATCTTGGAAATTGAAAAAATTTTTACCCTCTCTCTCTCGTACAACCCCACACCCTTCTTTTTCTAGGCCTTTCTTATGCAACCGAGAATTTTTTATTCAATTTAAACTTTCTAAATAAATTTTTTTTTTCATTCACTTGCTCACTCACTCACCCTCTATATACTTCTATATTCTAGAGGCTATTTTCGTTACCCGTTACATTTTCGATGATTAACATGATAAAACGAAATGAGATTCGCGATGAGACGCCATGGTAAAATTGGCAGGTATCAATTAATATTAATTCTAAACTTAATTAAATCAAACGTGTTTAGACTTTTATATTAAAAAAAAAAACTTTAAATTACAAAGCACGTTTATAAGTAGGTACATGGGAAATCTGTACAATATAATCTAAATTTCATAAGTTTCATATAGAGTATACGTGAGTTCGAGAGTGTAAGCTGGTAACTGATAAGAAAATTAATTTTCATAAAATTAAATTTCAATTTTGATATTGTCGTCATTTAATTTAATAAAACAATGATTAAATATAACATTATTTTCATTTAATATATTGATCACCCCACTTATATAAATAATTCAACACACTCATTTTTTATCTTCTTATTCTTCATGCCAAAGCCATTCAAAATCAATTTAGCCTCGAGCATCCCTCAAACAAGCAACCAAAACCCAACCCAAGCAATCCCTAAAGCCTCAAGACAGCCCGAAGTGGCCATAACGACACGATCCAACCAGACACACACACAAGCTTGCTTGCGTGTTCGTCGTAGTCGGCGGACAAGCGAGGCGTGCCAAGCTAACACGAAAGGAGAGAAGAGACGATATCCGAAGGGAGAGAAAGAGACTACCTACTACTACTAGTACTAGTACTATGCTTTGGGACAGCTGTCGGGTTGTTCCAATATCGGTCTCGGGGTATAACTTTGATTCCTTTTCCTAAAACGAATACTACTACCATAGCTAGCACAACTACAACTACTACTACTACTACTAGACTTGGTGATCGATTCCGCTCGGCGGACCGATAAATCAGTTATCGCGTTCACAGAGGCCTCTCGGCCTATATCATGTTTTCGTGTAACTTTAAAACCCCGGAGCGAGAGCTGATATAGAGGATATAGTAAAAGGGTTGTATACTGGAACCAAAGTGTGACGTAAAGAACGAAGAAGAAGAAGAAGAAGAGTGACGACGACGAGAGAAAAGGAAGGAGGGGTATGAATAAGAAAGGACGAAGTATAGAAGGTTTGGTAGAAGTATGGGCTTGTACTCCAGGGGAAAGAGTAGCTATACACCTTGAGTTTAACGAAAAAGTCGTATTCAGCAAGAGAAGAATGAAACTTCGATAGTGTGTGCGTGTGTGTGTGAACGTATACACATGTATAGAGAAAATTTGATACTGTAATATACACATATTGGGTATGCTGACTTTTTCACACACCCTACCAATCGCCTACTATATGCGTTGGAATATTGATTTTGAACTCTTTGCAGGGAGGTATAGGATATAGGGGTGATTTTTTTTGCTTTAGCAACCGTGAGGAGAGCCAGTAGGGCTGGGAGAATGACGATACCGACGGCTTCTTTTTGCAAACGTATATATAACCGGTACCAGTTTTCTTGAGATAAGAAGTTTAGGATCCATTCTCGAGTATATACCAAGAATATTTTCTTTGGATTGTGTATTGTTTTTTCTTGCTTATGTGATTTTCTAGAATTTTATTTTATGCAGTTTATAGAGAAAAGCTTGAAAAAGTATATGTGAATTGGTTTTGAGTAATAAAAATATAACTTTATTGTTTTCTTATATCAAGCTTTTAAATTGTTAAAAGAGAATGAATGTCATTTGTTTTTTTATCAAAAATATTAAAATTTCGTAATTGGTACATAAGATTGTTTTGAAAACAAGAAAAATAACATACTTGGTTTGGCGAATGACGTTTGAGGGTTGAAGTAAGGTTATAAAAATTTGATGCATCATCTCAACGAGAACTAGAGAGAGAGAGAGAGAGAGAGAGAAAGAAAGAGAGTAAAAGGAAAGTAGATGTATTTTTCCTTACAAGAAAACTAGCTGGCAAGTTGTGGAGAAGAATATGTCTGCGTCAGACGAGATTTATCATGCGATATGTTCGAGAGAACGAAAATCGAATTTTGTACGTATGAAGGGAGAGTTCGAAGGTATATATATAGGAAAGAAGAAATTCGCGATAACTTAGAGGTTGAATTTTTTTTTTAACAAAATTGATGGATATGTAGACTGCGCTACTTTGAAAAATCTTTAATACTGTGGGCTGCTTTAGCTGTAAGGTACATTTGTGTTCATAAAACTGCAAATATTAGGCAATTTGGAGATTGAGTAATACCAGTATATAGATATATATTCTACCTTTTACTTTCTTTCACACGTTCTACTTTCTCAACTTTGACTTGTCAATTTTTCACTTTGGATTCATCCAATATTTTTCCAAAAGATCTATATCTATATGTCTTTTTCTTCTTTTTAGTATTTCAATCAAATTTTGACTCTCTGCTATATAAATTTATTAAACTACATTCATTTCAACTACAAAACATTTGTAAAAAAAAAGAAAAAAAGAATAACTTTACATCTCTTCTGCATGTATGTCCCTGCGTAAGATTGTATTTTTTTTTTAATACATACAAGAGGATCGTGGGCCGCAGACAAACTTCTGGGACGTAACCACAAACGTCACGCCTCAGGCGAGAAGTGACTTTAATAAGCTCGGATGTGCAAGGACAAGGAGGTAAGGTATACAGAAGATAGAGAAGGGGATAAAGGGAAGAGGAACAGAGTACAAAACTTGGCGAGAGAAAGAGAGAGAGAGCTCGCGAGATATATAGTATACGCGAGCAAGTCGGACAGAGTGACGGTGTCGTCGTCGTCGTTGGACAGCGGTGAGTCGCTCGGGTCCTGAAAAGGGATAAGAAGGAGAAAGAAAGAGAGAAAGGCGCGAATCTTCTTCAACGTGTTGGTTCTGTGGAGAGAAAAGAGAGAGAAAGAGAAAGAGGTGCAGGGATTGCGAAAAGTTCCGAGCCGCGAAATCGAGTTCGCGCGTTGTCGTCTTCGTCGTTGTCGTCCCACACACGCGTTTGCTCGCTTGCTCGTCGTCGTCGTCCTGGGCGAGATATGTACGCGAGCGCGCGTTTACGTGCCGGAGCACGACAACTTCCGGGTGTAGAACATTTTCTCTCACTCTTTTACTCTGGCTTCTCGGGATTTATACGGTGTAAATCGTTAAGGGAACAATTTCGAGGGACTAGTTGCAAGAGAGAGAAAGAAAAGAGAGTTGGTTGAGACTGGCCTTCCACCTTTTTTTTTTTTTTTTTTCTTTTTTTTTTCGTTTTCTTTTTTTTTTTTTTTTTTTCTCATTTTCGACTGAGAAAGAGAGACTGACGCCAGGACGCGACGACTACGGTGTCGCTCCAGCTTGTTGCTTTGCTGCATTGGCCGCACTTTTTCGTTTATGCGACGAATACGCGAGCAGCGGATACTTGCTTACCCTGGCAACTCATTTATAAGCGCCGCGGCTCTTTGTTCGGTATTTAAGATTAATGTCGCTTGCTTGCTGTATGTACTTTATACAGTCCGTGCTCCGAATAATTTATTGAATTTTTTTTATTTTTTTATTTTTGTGTTTTCTCTTCCTTTTCTTTTCTTATTTCTTTTTTAAATTTTTATATACCTACTCTTTTACTTTTAATAAACAATCATCCAATAAAGTAGGAAAGATAAAAAAGTAGGAAAGTAATGTATCGATAGCTGGAGCAAATTATAATTTCAAAAAAGGATCATTTTAACTTTTATTGATATTCCATCGAGTTTACAAGCAGCGTATTATCATAATAACGAAAATAAAGACAAAGTGAAGAAACTAGAGAACGTGAGATAGAGGTATAGTTGTAACGAGTAAATTAGCTAGAGGTCCAAAGTACTCTTTTTCACAGTGCAGAATGTTTTTACGCGGCATCACACGCTCGACCGAGCTGTTATCGGTCGAATACCCAAAGCAAAGAGAGAGAGAGAGAACGAGGGGGAGGCCAAACGCAAGAGCAAGAGCTTTCGAGAGTGTACGCAGAGCTATGTTGGCCAGGTAGAGAGAGAGAGAGAGAGAGAGAGAGAGCAAGAGGAGAGTAAAGAGGGTAGGTGGAAAGGGGAGGAGGTGGACGGACACACACTCTCGTATTTACAAGTACACATGGCCCAGTTTGGCAATTAAGTATCGTGTTGAGACTACTTAATGATTGAATGGTTGACCGAACATGCTCTCTCTCTCTCCTCTCATTCTCTCTATGTGTGTACGTACGTATATGTGTCTGTGTGTGTATGTACTGTGAGAAGAGAAAGAGCTTTATACGTTACTGGCCTGCTGTTACTCTTGGCAAAAAGAAAATATTTGACTTGTGAAGTGTGTATAGGTATGTTGATATGTATATGAGAGTATAAAGTACCATACTGCTTGAATAGGTAATGTGTAGGTATGGGAGACTTGGAAAAAAGTTTTGACGATTGGTATCTATGTATGTGTTCAAATATAAAGCAAGAATAAAAAATTTTTTTGTATGAATGATATTTTATGCAGCTTTTTATAATATTATTGTTCAACTTTTTTTTAAGAGTGTGATATTTATATTAAAATTGTTTAATGATACTTTTGATTGTTACCATCTATCCATGTTTAAGGTGGTAAATTTAAAAAAAGTAAAATAAAATAAAAACAAATTTTGATGACAAACTACATGTAAGCAAAGACAAGAAAAAAAATTGAGCATTTGACATCACCAAAGCTTAAAAGAGACCTAAGAAAGAAAATTTCAAAACATCCCTTAATCGAAAAAAAAGATAAGGGATGCATCTATTCTATGTCCATTGTGAGAAAGCTAAGTCTCTTGATACTTGTTTTTGCAAATACCCTCATAGACCATATAGAATACTCTGCCTAGAAAACGAAGAAACCATCAGTTTATAGGGTCCAAGCTTGTCCAAAGGTGAATAGAAGGGAGGATGAGATAAAGGAGAAAAAAGGCGCGGAATCGATTATTCCTCTTTAGAAAGAAGCAACCGTATAGACGGGAGGAGCGTCGTCGGGGCATGGAGTGATAGAGAAAGAGACTAAAATAAAACGCGCTATACAACGACGAATACGACGATATGGCATGGGCCAACTGCTAATATATCAGGTAGACGCGGAATAAGAGAAAAAGCGGCTCCAGGGACGTGAACAAGGCGAACTGGAGGTAAGAAAGATAGAGAAGGTAGACAGAGAAAGAGAGAGTACAGGCGAGCGTGGGGGCCACGATTAGCATTCTCCCATGAAGGAATGCGCCGGCCGTGTCACGTCAGCCGGTGATCGGTGTGAAGCCGAGTCTTTTTCTTTATCTTTTGCTGGTACCCTTTCTCTCTTTTTCTTTCCCACTCCCCCGCGTGTAGTACTCTCTTGCTGGATGGCTGGTTGGCCTCCTTCACAAGTCGCATCGTCGTCGTTGCCTTCTTGTTCTTGGCTCGTCTCTCTCTCTCTTGTCCGCGCGTTTCCTCCTCGTCGAGCGTATCTTCTTTCGAAGGCCAGTGGAGAAAAGAGTAAGAGAGATGAAAGAAAAAGAGCGAGATAGAAAGTGGAAAGGGGAGAAATGAAAAGAGTAAAGGAAGAGAGAGAGGTAAGGTTGCTTAACCTCTCTATCCTCGTCGAAAGGACGAGCGGTGCTGTGCCTTGTCGACGCTGTCGACGTCGATGTCGCCCGTCAAATCCGATATTATTAAAATTAGGTCTTCGGGGTAGTCGTTCTTCTTCTCTCGTTTTACTTGCGGAGCATTGCGCTTCCACTGAATATGTATACCTATATATACCAGCGAACGATGCTAATGCTGCTGCTACGACCCCCATAACCAACGTCCTCACCGAGTTGTTGCTGTTGGTCCTCTATATACACTCCTCCCCCCTGCTCTTAATTGTGTTCGCGCGAGAGCCCAACTCTCTCTCTTTTTTTCTGAACGAATAAAAAGTAAAAGTTTTAACTCTGGTATCCTCCTGCATCCTCCTCTGTTTTTTTTTTTTTTTTTTTTTTATACCCATGTGTGTGCTCTTACTTTTTTTTTCTTGTCGCGATTCACCATTCGCGAAAGGGGCTGTATTTGTTTTTTTTTTCTTCTTTTAACGGACTATACATGCCGACCATATAGTGTAGGGTGGCATAAGTGGCTCGGTACCCGCGTGCTGAAGTACATGTACGCCGAAACCCGGAATGAGTACATTAGTCAGTCTTCCTTTTTTTTTTTTTTTTTTCTTTTTAACCTCATCCTCTTTCTACCTCTACTCTTTTTTTTCTTCTTTGTGTATTTCTTTTAACACTTTAAAGGACAATTTTAGTTTTGCACACAAGAGTTTTATTTTAAATTTTGCAGTTCATTTTTCAAGGATATATACCTACAATTTTAAAAGAATGTTACAATAAATATTAACGACCTGATATTTTAAGGAAAAAATTGAAAGAAAGAGAAAAAAAAAACAAATTTTTTTTGCATGTACTAAAACACATTTCGAAATAAGTTATTGATTTAACGATTTGACAATTTCCATATAGGTATATATAAAATAAAATTGTGTTCACCATTTATTTTAATAATTGGTAGCTTAAATGCTAAATACCGTAAAAGACGCAGAGAAAGAGTGAATTGAATAAATAAAATTTACGCACCGAATCACGCGTTTATTTCAAATAAGGTATAT